>CAUYQU010025357.1:0-15901 GCA_963574635.1 Cheracebus regulus | reverse complement strand
TTGCATAGCATTTCACAGGTTTAAATAAAATATTGGTTGTCTGCTTATTTGTTATTTTCATCCCCTATTCCTTCCTGTATCCATTGTTAAGCACAATTATTGGCATAAAAGAGGTTTTTAATACCCATTTTTAGACTGCATTCTAGCCTGGGCAATAAAACAAGAATCTCAATCTCTCTCCCTCTTTCTTGTCCTCTTTCTTTCTCTCTTTCATTCGATTTTTTTCTTTTTTTTGCTGTTTCTTTTTTTCTTTCTCCTTTTCTCTCTTTTTCTAAAAAAAAGAAAAAAAGAAAAATAATATGTAATTTTACCTCCTAGAGATGATATATATCAATACAGTCATGTGTCACAATAATGTTTCGGTCAAAGACAGATTGCATATATAACAGTGGTCCCATAAGATTATTATAATACCACATTTTTATTCTAGTTTTTCTATGTTGAGATACACGAAATACTTAACAAATACTTGATGTGTTACAATTGCCTACAGTATTCAGTACAGCGACATGCTATCCAGGTTTGTAGCCTAGGTGTGTAGTAGGCTATACCATCTAGTTTTGTGTGGGTACACTCCACGATGTTCACAACGAAACTGACTAATGACACATTTCTCAGAACAAATCCCTGTTGTTAAACAACACGACTGTATTTTGGTATAAATTTTTTTCAGAATCATTTCTATTCATATACATGCACATATAAATACATACTATGGTTGTTTTTTTTTTTTTTTTTTTTTTTTTTTTTTTTTACTATTGCTTGAAAAAGAAAACTGACAAAAAAGAAAATCAACACTTTTTCATGGATTGTGAGCCACTCTTATCAAATCGTTGGCAAAAAGTTGAAGCTCATTCATTCAATAGTCAACAATACTGATTGTGCACTTACTATAATAAACTCTTCAGCACCTAGGACAGTGCCTGACACAGAGTAGGTATTCAACATGTTTGTCAAACCAAATTGTCACATGCGGCTTTGGTCTTAATTGCATTTAAAACAATATAGGGTATGAAAGTGTGATGAGCTTATTTCTTCTAGGTAGTTGTCTTAATTCATTTCCTGCTGCTATAATGGAACACTACAGAGTGGGTAATTTATAAAGAAAACAGTTTATTTGGCTCAAAATTCTGGAGGTTGGAAAGTCCAAGAGCATGGTGCTGGTATCTGGTGGGTGCCTTCTTGCAGCATCTCAGTATGGCAGAAGGGCATCATATGGTGATAATACGTGCAAGTGAGGCAGAGAGAAAATGGGGACCAAATGTCTATTTATCAGGAGCCCACTTCTGCAATAACTAATCCACTCATGTGATAATGACATTAATCCATTCATGAGAGTAGAACCTTCATGACCTAATTACATTCTTAAGGTTCTACCTTCATACACTCACAATGACAACTAAATTTCAATGTGAGTTTTAGAGGGGATCTTCAATAACATTCTACTCTGCCCTCAACCCAAAAGTGTATGTCCTTCCTACATACAAAAAATATTTATTGAATCTCAATAGTCCCAAAACTTTTAATTTGTTCTAGCATCAACTCAAAAGTCCAAAGTCCAGAGTCTCATTTAAATCAGATATGGGTGAGATTCAATATATGATTCATTCTGAGACAAATTTACTCCAGCTGTAAATCTGTGAAATTAAGCAAGTTATTATTTGCAAAATACAACAGTGGGACAGGCAAAGGATAGACATTCCCATTCTAAAAGAACAAATAGGCAGGAAGAAAAGAGTGACTGGTCCCAAGTACATCCAAAGCCCAACAGGGTGGACAACATTAAATGTTAAAGCTGGAGAATAATCTCCTTTGACCTCAAGTCCCAGATCTTGGGTACACTGGAGTCAGAGTTGGGCCCCCAATGCCTCAGACAGCCCTGACCCCATAACTTGGCTGGGCTAAGCCCACGTAGCAGCTCTCACAGTTTGGAGTCTTGTGTCTGCAGCTCTCCCAAGTTAAAGTTGCATGCTGGTGACCTTACAGTTCTAATGGTCTTGGGAGTGGCCCCACTTCCATGACTCTACTACACATTTCCCCAGAGGGGACTCTCTGTGGAGGATCCACAGCTGTGGAAGGTTTCTGCCTGGGCCCCCAAACTGTCTGCAACATCTCTTGAAATCTAGGTGAA
The DNA here is from genome assembly GCA_963574635.1 of Cheracebus regulus. Taxonomy (NCBI): domain Eukaryota; kingdom Metazoa; phylum Chordata; class Mammalia; order Primates; family Pitheciidae; genus Cheracebus; species Cheracebus regulus. The sequence continues at coordinate 13,770 of CAUYQU010025357.1, read as the reverse complement.
GGAGACCATTTCCCCACAGCTCTTGGATTCTGTGATCTTGCAGAATTAGCACCACATGGATGCACCAAAGTTTACAATTCATCTTTCTGCACCCATGGAGTGAGCCACACCTGAGCCCACTTCAGCCATGGCTGGGGTAGCCAAGGAGCATTATGTCAGAATGCAAGGATCAAGGACCCAAAGAGGCTTTGGGCAGCAATCCAATGGGGGGTGCCATAGGTCCACCCCCTAAAACCATTCTTCCCTCCTGGGGCTCTGTATCTGTGATGAGAGGGGCAGCCTCAAGGGTTGTTGAAATGACTTTAGGGTCTTTCTCCTATAACCGTCATGAGTAGCTCCTGACTCCCTCCTATCCATAGTCATCTCTTTGGCCAATGGCCACTTGGCCATACTCTTCGTTTGCTCTCTTAAAGATATCCTTTTACTCTTTACTGGCCAGCCTGCAAATTTTCCAAATCTTTCCATTCTTCTCCCCTTTTAATTATAAATTATGTCTTTAAGCAATTTCTTTCTTCTCACATCTCACTGCATGCAGTTAAAAGTAGCCATGCAACATCCTGAGTGTTTTGCTGCTAAGATATTTCTTCTACCAGATACTCTAACTCATCACTCTTAAGGTCTGTGTTCTATAAAGTCTTAACACATAGATACAATTCAGCCAAGGTCTTTGCTCTTTTATAACAAGGATGGCCTTTACTCCAGTTTACAATACCTTGCTCCTCATTTCCATCTGATGACTATGGCCTTTACCATTCAGATTTCTGCCAACTTTCTGATTATGACCACTTAAGTACTCTAAGAAATCCCAAACTTTTCTTACTTTTCTTGTCTTCTTCTTATCCCTTGCACAAATTACCCTCAATGTTCTATTTACAGCAATCTATTATTTTTCTAGTTTTGCTTCTACAAATTCTTCTAGCCTCTACACACTGCTCGGTTCTAAAACCACTTCCACATTTTCAGGTATTTGTTACTGCAACAGGCCCATTTCTCAGTACAAATTTTCTGTCTTAGTCTGTTTTCTGCTATTATGAAAGAATACCATAGACTTGGTAAATTATAAAGAAAAAAGTTTACTTCATTCACAGTTCCAGAGGTTGGTCCAAGAGCATGGTCCTAATATCTGATGAGGGCCTTCTTGTTGCATTATAACATAATGGGCAGACATCATGGGGTGAGGAAGTATTTGTACAAGACAGAGAAAATCCTTTTATCAGGAGTCCACTCCTAAGATAACCAACCCACTTCCACGATACAGCATTAATCCATTCACGAGGGCAAAACCCTTAGGACCTAATCACCTCTTAAAGGTCCCACTTCTTATAACCATCACAATGACAATTAAATTTCTACATGAAATTTGAAGGAGACATTCAGACCATAGCAGTAGCTATTACACATTTATGATCAATGCATTAATGTGGCAAAGAGCTATAAAAATAGAAAGTATAACCTCTAGGCAACTGCTCGTGTCATTATTATTCATGGAAGTTATAAGGCAACGCATCTGAATGCCAGAGAGTTAATGAAAGTGTCCACTTCAGATGAAATGGTCCAAAGACATCCACTGAAATCCATGCTACAATTTACAGTATCAATTAATGTCGCCAACGATGATTCTTAAAGCAAGCCTTACTAGTAAAAAACACTGCTACAGCCTTTGTGATTCAGTTAGAAAAGTCTCCCTTGCTAAATGTACTCCCTTAGCCAGCTTGCTAGGGTGTTAGACATTTATCACAGTGCCTCCATCTTTGAAACCAAGGTCCTGCATCCTTCAGGGTTATGGTGATAACTAGCTAATTAAGCCAGATGAGCCCTGTCCATAGAAATAGCAGTATCTTTATTTTCCCCATTGGACAAAGCTGCCTCTCTCAGGCTTTTCATCTTAAAAATTATACTTTTATACCCCTATCCATCCATTTCATGCCACTATAATAGAATATCACAGACTGGATGAGTTATAATAAACAGAAATGCATTGGCTCACAGTTCTGAAGGCTGAGAGGTCCAAAATCAAGAGGTTAACATCTGGCAAGGGTCTTTTTGCTGTGTCATCCCATGGAACAGGGCAAAGAGAGGTAGAGAGAGACAGGCAGAGAGAGAAAGAGAAAGTGAGAGGAAACTGAACTTGTACTTTTATAAGGAACCCATTCCTGTAATAATGAACCCACCCCCATGATAAATGCATTGATCCATTCATGAAGGCAGAGTCTCATGACCTAAATACTTCCCACTGGGGCATACCTCCCAAAACTGCCTCACTGGGGATCAAGTTTCCAACCCATTATCTTTGGGGACACATCAAATTATAACAACTCCTATTTGCTCATGCCAAAAATCTAAGAGCCATGCATGGTTCTTTTATTTCTCTTGGTTTTTACAAAACATATCTCAAATTCATCTATTTCTTTCCATCTCACTGATACTGTCCTACTCCAGACCACCATCATGTCTAGCCTGAGCCAATCATGGTGGTCCTTTCCCTTTGCCAGAGATGGATTAGCCATGAGTGTGTGATGCAATTTGGATCAATGATGTGCGAGAGGAAACCTGCTGAGAGCTTCTGGGAGAGGCTCCCACACTCCGAAGAAAAGAAACTTGGGGAGAGATGGCCTTTGCTTTAATTGGACTTGGACATTTCTTGTCATTTCCAGATGTGACATCTGGAATCATGACATCCATCTTGTCCCCACAAGAGAAGTTAGTCTGGGGAAAAGTTAGTCTGGGGACAAAGCCAACACTCCAAGACAAGCAGAAAAAGATCGAAAAAGAGCTAGGGTCCTAATGATATTGATAAATTACTGAATTAATTAGAGTAGTCCACCCTTATCAGTGATTTTGCTTTCTGCAGTTTTGGTTATCTACACACAGCACAATAATATATTTTGAGAGAGAGAGAGAGGCTACATTCATGTAACTTTAACTATAGTATACTGATTTAATATTTCTATTGTATTACAGTGATTGCTGTTAATCTCTGACTGTGCCTGATTTATAAATTAGACTTTATCATAGGAATGTATATATAGGAAAAACCATAGTATTTATAAGATTTGGCTTATCCAAGATTTCAGGCATCCACTGGGGATCTTGGAATGTATCCCCCATGCATAAGTGGGGGACTATGGTACCCTGAAAGCTACTTTACACCAGAGCTTCTTAAAAGATGAGTTAATAAATGCTTGCTGCATCACAAATTCCTCAAAAAACTTAGCAGCTTCAAACAACCATCATTTATTCTTTCACAGTTTCTGTGGGTCATGAATTTAGGAGTGGCTCGCTGGATAGTTTTGGCCCAAGGTCTCTCATGAGGTTGCAGTCAGGATATTCTGAGATATGACATGCTGGAAGACCTGCTTCCAAATGGCTTGCTCACTGGCTGTTGGTGGGAAGCCTCGGCCACATGGCCCCCTTCGCAGAGCTGCTTGAGCTTCCCCACCACATGGCGGCCATCCGCTGCCAGAGCACATGAGCAGGGAGGGAGCAAGGAGGTGGTTGCCGTGCATGTCTTGTTTTAATTTCAAACATCACACACTGTCACTTCCACCACATTCTAGTCATTCAGTGCCAACTACGCTTAAGGAGAGGGGAATTAGAATTTGCCTTTTGAAGCAATGAGTACCAAAGAACTTCTGGACACGTGTAAAAATTACCACACAAGCTTTACAGGACCTGACCTCAGGCTACCTTCCTAAGCTCCCTGACACCACTTTTCTCTTGGATAAAAGTGATGCTGGAGAGATTAAGAAGGTAGGCTGAACAGGAGACCCAGTGGTACCCCTGTGTCCTGTTCAGTGGCATCAAGCATCTGTCCACCTCAAGCCTTTTGCATGTATTGTACCCTTTGCAATGTTCTCCCCAGTTTCTCACCTGTAGGTATGCTTAATCTCTAGATCCCAATTTAAATGTTGCGTTTTCCCAGATGCCTGTGCAGACCCTGCAGTCTAAAAGGAACACTTTCTGTCACTTTTTCACAGCTTCCTATGTTTTCCCTCATATTGTTTGCCATAATTTTAATTACTTATTTATTGGTCTACTTTTTATAGATGCAAAAGAAAAGATGATCACTCAGGGTCAGGGGTAAAAAAGTATCAGCAGTGGCCTCTGCTACAGGACTGTGAGGTCAAAGGGCAAGGGGGGCAGTGTTAGGAGGCCTCCGGGTTGAGGGAGCTGCATATTTCAGGGGAAGGGTTGCCTTTCATGAAGTGAGTTTCGCAAGAGAAACTCTGCAGACTTTTTCCAATGATCAAGGGCTCCATTATTCTCCTCAGTGTCAGAGGAGCTGAGATTTCTCCTGGTTCCCACAGTGCTACCCTAAGAAAATGTCCAGCAGATGCAGAAGTCTGGTGAGAAGCAGGGTAGATCAACTTGAGTTCCTCAGCTTAAAATCTGAAGGGAAATCTCTCAGCCCAGCAGCCTCAGAAGGGATCACAGGGAGTTCGTGCTCCCAGGTGATCAGCAAACACCAGTCTGGGAGAAATCATTCGAGAATGGTAAAAAGTCAAAAGTCAACATGTAGCTCAGTAAAGAATCCACACTCATGATATACAGAGGAGTGCATGTTTTTGGAAAAGATTTATTTTTGAAAAACACAGAAGAAAATTGTACTTTCTACATCAGTTTGAAGGCACCAAATCTCCATGAGTTCTCAGTTAAGACTATGAATCACTAGAGAAGTAAAACAGTCAGATCTCAGTTGCTACAGGTAAGGGCGCTGAGCACCTATTATGTGCAGACTGAACAGAGGAAGGCCAGGCAAAGATAAGGGTTAGGTTATGAACTGAATGGTTTCAATCCAGTTTAGACCCAACACTCTTTTTTAAAAATAAATATAATTCCCTCCTTATTAATATAAAATGAATTTCATAGCTTATATCAACAGTCCCCAGTGTTTTGGGTACCAGGGACAGGTTTTGTAGAAGACAATTCTTCCATGGATCAGTTGAAGACCACTGGGAAGGCCAGAGTCTAATATGAGACAAGGCTCCCAAAGGCTTCATATCACATCCTTAGAAGTATACCGAATACCAACTATGTGTTAGACTCTATGCTGGGCACTAACTGTGGGTCAAAGGTTAAGTCAATTTGGAAATGTATCGACAAGGAAGAAAATGATAAACATGATTATCAACCAGGCAGCCCAGCATTACACCTTTAAAAGGAACAGCCACTCCTTCATCATAAGGTTAACACCCAGTAAACACATACCATATTTATTCCCATCTTTGCAGCCCACAGTCCAAGTCATTTCACCTCATACTACCCTCCCCCACCTTCCCATGTGCCTAAATTCTGACTCCTCACACTTTCCCCTTGTTCCAATGTCAAAGGTCCCTTCCTCAGAGTTGGGGTCCAGCCACCCTTGTTTATGATCTGTCTCGATCCATCCTTTTCCCTAGGATACTGGAGCAGCCCTGAGGGAAGATCTCCCCACCAGGCCTTCACCTACCCATACAGGAAAAAGTAAGAAAAACCAGATAGAAATATACTATGAGCCCACATCCACACTCTGCCTCAGAGGGTTTTGTCCACGGGGCTCAGTAGTTCAAGCAGGTGTGAAAGCAGGCAGGGAAATCGTTCCTGAGAATATTTCAATTTAAAGATAGGAAGGTCATACCATGAGAACGGGGAACTAATGAGGAAATGTCTTCCTAGAGAACTAGATCCCAAGTAGACAGGAGCATGGGTCTCTGGTCTCTCCATCCACCCATTCACCAAAACACAGCACAAGGACTGGCTCTGAGGCTGTGGTGTTGGCTGAATCTACTGGTCAAATTCACTGGCTACCAGCCATGAGGGCTGGGCAGTGGCAGGGACAGAAAGCTCAGGAAGGAAATGGAAACACCATTGGGACTGGCCCTTAGTTCCTCAAGTAAACCACTTCTATTATGGCACTCCTCTGCTCAGAGCAGTTCAACTGCTGTGCCTTTAGAGAGCCAATTCCAGGCTCCTCAGCATGGCACACAACCTCCAGTCTGAACCACTCTCTCCCTGGTCCTCCATGCCTGACAGGGGAGGACAAGATCAAAGATCATCCCAACTGAGGCATGAGGTGATTAGGGAACAGGGAATTCTTCTGATAAAACCACAATTCCTATTAGAGTCATGCTTGCAATTAAGATCATCTCAGGTGGGAGGATTTTCAGAAACTGGCAGGAAGCTGAGCCTGCAGATGGCAAAAGGGAAAGGCATGCAAGGGTGGGAAGCCAGAGAGGTGATGAAAACCAAACCATAAGGCTGGGGGAGGTAAGCTCTCATACTCAGGGGGTGTGGGTAGAAGTGCGTGGCGCTGCAGCAGGTCAACAGCCAGGTCTGGGATCTGGTCCATCATGGACCAGTGGGAGGACTGTGGGTGTAGGAGGAGGTGGAGGTCAGGGAGAGGGGTGGGGTTGGGGGAGGGGCTTGGAAGAGGGGCTGGAGGATGGGTTCTGCTTGGGCATTATGCAGCATCAGGAAGAACTGACCAGAGCTTCCCTTGATTTTTACTGTACACTTACTCTGAAGACCAGTTTCCCAAACTCAGTTCTCAGGGGATGGGAATCAAAGCATCTCTCTAAGGTGAAAACATGTGAGCTTTTCCAAAATGATGGCATAATATTACAACTCCAGAAAACATTCTCCATGCATAAGTTTACATCACACTGGGAAATCCATTGACAGTTAACAACCTAATACTAACAAAATTATCAATAATTTCTATGACTGAAAATATATTTGTCAGCTTCTTTCACTAACTTCAGAAGACATTTTGTATAAATGAATATCAATCTGTAGCTCTCATTTTCATTGTCATTTGCTCTTAAGAAACAATAATTTGATGTCTTTAATGAGCTGTTATTAGCTTCCTTTAGTTATTCAAAGTATAAAAGAACATGTTTACAGTGTCTTTGAGCTTCAGGAAGTTAAACTCCAGGCAGAAATCTACTTCTAAAACGTAGGAAATGAAAACTAGCATCAGAAAATATTCTGACTTGCTTGCTATTCTTTACAAACTCTTATAAAAAGAAGTAAACACTTCAAAATATGTGTGGTTGAAAAAGATAGTTTTCTTATCTAGTATTAGCTCAAATTTTATAAATTTTCCACAAGTAAATGTGTCACACTGCTGTCACTTTCAGTTTTTAAAACTTCAGTCTTCAAGGAACTCGTTTCCTTTAGGTTCTTTGCCTGTAATTACAGCAAACTCCACCAGGTGTCAGTGTGGTGGTCGCAGTTTAGATAGACTATGCGGCTGGGCCACAGGGTACTTACAGGCCTTCTTGGAGGTTGAAATATTTTATTACTCACATTGCCTTCTATGTAAAGATAATGTCATGGCTAACGGGAAGGTTCTGACAGATTTGGATGCTGTTATGCTTAGGGTTCTGGAAATAACTAGATCCTGCCCTTCCTCCCCATTTGTCCCCTGCTTGTTATTCCCCTCCCATGGGTCCCTCTCACCTACACTCTCTTGTTGGCCGTGCTCTTGACTGCTCCATAGCTATCCTCTCCCAAAGGCCCTCCCACTGCACCCACAGCACCCCTCCCCATCAGACTCCATGCTCATCGGCTTCCTCCCCAGTATCCCCCTACCATCTTTCCTTTCTCCACCATCATAAGCCCCCCTCCCCTACTGAGGCCTCCTCTTCATCCATTCCCTTCCTCACCAGCTCCCATCCCAATGCCATCCCATCCCTCCTTATCATCTTCCCCACCACCATCAGCCCTACTTTCTGTTGGGCCGCCCTTCCTCCATCTCCTTTATGCATCTCCTTCCTTGTCAACCTCTGTTTTTGCAGGATCACTGAGCATCCTATATGCAAAGGAAGCAATATCGGAATGAGAATGCAGAAACTCTTCATCATGCACAGCAAAGTCCCCTTGCAAAATCTGAACAAGAAATCTGGAACAGGCAGCTGAGGGTGAAATCCAGATAAGATTCCTATTCCCCACTCTTTGATGCCCAGGATCTTAACTTCTTCCAAGCACAGGGAAGAAAAAGTAAGGGAGGAGAGTAAATCTGGAGATCAGATATTCGTAGAGATTCTCTGCCCAGCTGCCCACAGGAAGATAAGTTGAAAGAAAACAATCTGTGTATCTACTCAATTACAAGCGTGTAAGCAGGGATAGGCAAGAGTGGGAGAGGACACTAAAGTGTCCCTATCACTGATGACAGCCACAAAGAATCAAGCATGCAACACAGAAGAACTTTTTCAGTTTTTAAAGAATATATGTATATGTTAAAGAACTATATCTCAAGCTTTCAGGATGGTACCAATTCCAGGGTGCTCCCTGGAGACTCATTCCCTAGGTCTGGGATGGAATCTGGAATTTAATCTATTTTTAGCAAACACACAAGGTGATTCTGCAAGAATCTTTAAAGAAAAACTGATCCTTGAGTACAAGTTGGTAAGCATCATACTAATCCTTAACTGTTGCCCATTTTAACTATGAATTTAGTGACTGCTTAATCTGAGCCTGATTTTATGCCCAGGCATGATTAGAACTAATCCAAATCACCTGATCCCTCAGAGCCTGTCCTCTGAAGAAAGAAAAGCAACAGGAGATGGTTTTGTTTGTTAGTAATAAAATCATGCAGAGGTCCTGGGTTGCTTCCATTTTCGTCTTCTGTGAAACTCAAGCCAATAAATATTGGGTTCTTACAGCCACAAAGGCTCTGCCCTTCTTGGTCTGTGAGCATTCACTGGGGGCAACTCTCTCCTGCCAGGTTTGCTTTTCTACTATCCCTGTGCCATGGGAAAAGCAAGAGCCTCACATGGTCAGAACCAGTTCCTATGTTTCCCAGATCCTCTTGTGGCCTGGGAAGAGGCACCATATATTCCATGAAATGGCATAGAACTACCTTCCTCTCTCTTCTCTCTCTCTGTCTGTCCTACTCATGAAAACTATTTCTGCTTACTTTCAAGATAAACTTTCAAGGCAAACTTCTAAAGTAGCTTGTATCCCTACCAGGACAGTTCTACAACAATTCAAACAGCAAATGCAAGAGATTCTAAAGGAGATTTGTATGAGAGAAGCATAAAGGCCAGATGAAAATAAGAGCTGTGTCTATGAATGGAAATCATTTGATCAAGTCCTTAACAAATAAATGCACAAGGAAGAAGACATCCTTGGGGGCTCTTCCATCCTCTGCTAGTAGGAGTTTGGGGCATTGAAGTATAACTCTTCTATTTTCAAAATCATCCAAATCACAGAACAAGAAAAAAAAATTAATGAAACCACCTGAAAGAAAAAAAAAATTCCCCAGAGAATGCAGCTTCTTTTTAGGCCAATGATCACAGATCCTCAGGCAGGGGCTCTCAGGATATAGGGTCTCCTGGCCCCAGTCCCTGACACTCTGCCCAGTGACTCTTGCCTCATGGCCACCTGGCCCATAGAAGGAAGTCACAACTCTAGCAGAGGATCAAGGCAGTAACCAGGCTTCTTTGTGGCTGCCTTCTCTCCCAGCTCCACCCCAGTATCTTCTGACTCACCCCAACTCCCTAGAGCTAAAAGCTCTGCTCCATAACCCAAAACCCCATGACTGGGAGCCCTCTGATCCCCTCCTGTTCTGCAGCTCATTTGAACCTCCCCCTGCCCAGTAGATTGGACCTCCACCTCCAACAGCATGGTCAGATCTGTCATCCTGGATACCCTTCCCTGCACGTAGACATTCTCCCATTCACTCCCAACCACAGCTACTAAGATGGGAAGTAGGAGGTGCTCAGCACCCAGCAACACCCTTGGATTTAGATCTCAAGCTTGGAAAGTTCCTTATTGCAACTAAACCCCTCACCTTAATCCCCTCCTGGACCCTGCCCCTCCTGGTATTTGCCACCTGTCAAAAGACAGCATTTATTCCCCTTCTATTTGTCTTTTCACCCTGATTTGGTGTGTGACCTTTTCCTTGTTATTAAATAACCAGGACACGTGTTTGTTTCGCTCTGCCTGAAGAGTGTGGCACACATAACAAAACAATAAAAGCACCAAAGAGCACCTGTTACCTTTTCTGCCCAACCATGATTAACTATATTGCCCACACGTTCAAGGAACGATCGTCTCACCCAGATATGACAGCATCTGGCCCTTGAGGCTTATCTGCCTTTATGGATTCTTTTCTGTGGCTTTCCATCTACAAGCTTCCTTTATCATTACCATGAAGCTCTCTACACATCTTTCTGTGTTCCACTTCACTTTTCCCCTTCACAAATGCACCTTATAAGAAAGGTAAATGCCTCAAAAGTCTTATGGAACAAGCCACGTAGGAATCCAAATCTCCATTTTGCAGGCAAGAAAAGCACAACTCATTTTAAATTCTAAAGGGCAGGAAAGGATGTTAGGAAAGAAGTAGTTGTTACTCTTAGACCAAGGATCTTCCCCTTCTACCACATTGGCCTGCAGGCCAGACCTATGGGAGGACTCATGGGCACCTGTCTTGGCTTCAAACTTAATAGGACAGAAGACCTGCATTCTACCACAAGGGAACTGTGAATGGGACAGTCACACCAGAAGCTCTGAAGGTGTAGCAGGCACGATTCACCAGCCTCTGCATCAAGTCAGATGTGCTAAGACCACACAGAATTTGATTTTTAGGTGGCATGTTCCCAATATAGCCCAGGGACCAGGCTGAGATCTATTCCCAAGTGCATACAGGTACTCCAAAATTGTACTGGGGCCAAGTAAGATAGGTGACTTAGACACAGCACCAACTCCAACAGGAAAAAAAAAATGGCCCAGGTCTACTCATCCCCCAAAAAGAGAATTTGCCGGAAAGGAAGCAGGCAAGATGATGCTGAAAGATGATGGTATGGCTGCTACACTTTCCCATGTGACTTTAGTGGACTGCCTGCTATGGATGAATGTGCAGCCTTTGGGTTTTTGTTTTCTTTGGAGACAGGGTCTTGCTCCGTCACCCAGGCTGGAATGCAGTGGCACAATCACAGCTCTCTGCAGCCTCAAGCAATCCTCCCACCTCAGCCTCCTGAGTAGCTGGGACCACAGGCATGTGACACCATGCCTAGCTTTTTTTTCTTTTTTTTTTCTTTTTTATAGAGACAAGGTCTCCCCATGTTGCCTAGGCTGATCTCGAATTCTTGGGCTCAAACAATTCTCCCTCCTCAGCCACCCAAAGTACTGGGATTATAGGCATGAACCATCATACCTGGCCCAGCTTCCTTTTTTCATTTTTTGGGTGTTTTATTTTTTTGTTTTGTGTTGAGATGGAGTCTCACATTGTCACCTGGACTGGAGTACAATGGTGCAATCTCAGCTCACTGCAACCTCCACCTCCCAGGTTCAAGCGATTCTCCTGCCTCAGCCTCCCAAGCAGCTGGGATTATAGGCACCCACCACCATGCCTGACTAAGTTTTTGTATTTTTAGTAGAGACAGGGTTTCACTATATTGACCAGGCTGGTCTCGAACTCCTGACCTCGTGATCTGCCCACCAATACCTCTTGAAGTGCTGGGATTACAGGCGTGAGCCACCATGCCTGGCCCCAGCTTCTGTTTTAATGAAAGAAGCAAGTTACACACTGTAGACTTGAGGGTGGCTGGCCATGGGAAAAACTGCTCAGCTATAAATGCCAATCCCCCAACTTCCCTTGCTTTTCCCTGCTTATGTAAATAGTACTAAAGACTGAGGTCTGGAAGTTCTGCAACAGAGTCCTTTACTGGGTAAAAAATGACCTTCAGTTAGCTGGCTAGCACTCTAAAATATAACTAAAATATTCAAAAAGATCAAACAGAAGGATCACACCAGGATGACATCCCCACTCCAACTCTCAGGTAATCAAGTCTTTTGATCAGGAAGGAGGAACCCACTGCAAGGCTTCCTGTGCCTCATCCCAGTGGGCACAGCGGGACCAAGGAACTCCACTTCCACTGCTGATAGAGCAGAAAGGGGATTGCCTCCTTCTCACAGGACCTTGCCACATTTCAGGAGATGGAACTGGGAAGCAACACAAAAGGCCTGGCCTGGAAAACATGTTTCTGATGGCTGTGCAGTCTCCCTGCACCCCCTCACCCCAGGAAGGGGCCTCTTGAAAGCTGGTGTCATTGGTGGGAGTCACTGAGAACTCTACACATGGGTTTCTGTACACGGAGATCCCTGCCTGGTGTTACCCAGGAACACTCACGGACATGTTCCCTTCAGCCAGAGTGATGCTCTTCCAAGCCACAGTTTCCTCTGTGGACCTGCCTCTGAACAGCCCGGGCTAGGGCTAATGGGCAGCACATTTCCACACCCTGCACTGACCTCTTCCCACTGGGTCACAGAGGCCAAGCCGCGGAGAGCATGTGCATGGCTGATGACTGGGACACTCAGTTAGTAGCTGTAAGGGGCATCCCTGCTCAGGTGTGCCTTCCATTCTGTTTGCTTTCAATAAAATCATTACCTCAGCCCATGAATCACCTGAGAGTATGTCTGTACACCTCATCTCAGTCACTTTAAACACAAAATTCTGTACAAGTTCCAGACTGGATTCCCTCTTCATTTGACCAAAGCTGTGCAGGTAGCAGCAAATAGATGACGGATGAATTTGTCCACAGTCACCCTGGAAATTTCCCTTTACCACCAAGCCATAACAAAACACAACTATTGAAGCTCAAGTGAAAAAATTCCAAGGAATAAAGAGCAACAGACACATGTAAGACTCTTCTCCTTTCCCCTGTCCTACCTACACCCCAGCACAGTGCATTCACATGTTCTCTCACTATGCATGGTCTTTCCTCTTAAGGACCATCCAGAATATTCTCCTCTGACCCACACACAAGAGCAAGAGTTGACAAACCTTTTCTATAATAGACTAGAGAGAAAGCATTTTCATTTTGAAGTCATACAGTCTGTCTCAACAACTCAGCTCTGCCACTGTAGTGCAAAGGCAGCCAGAGACAATATGTAAACAAATGGGCATGGCTGTGTTCCAATAAAACTTTATTAATAAAAACTGTCAGGGAGCCAGATTGGCCCATAGGCTGTATAGTCTTGCAACCCCTGCATTAGACTATTACCTCCCACCTGTTCATGTCCCAGGCTGCTGGAATCTGCTTTGGAAGCCCAGTGATAACACGAGGCCCTTCTTACCTTCCTGAGTGTTGTGCCTCAATCCGCTTTCCATCCCAGGTGCCACTGACACATTCACGGAGTCCTTCTGACTGTCAGTATGTACCACAGGAAGGGCTCCCATACTGGTGATTCTAGACACATCAGAGACCTAGAGAGACCTGAGAGCAGAGATCATCCAATACATATTAATATGTATTTTCCCAATCCAAGATGGCCGATTAGCAACAGCTCAGGAATGTAGCTCCCAGTGAAAGCGCAGAGAACGAGTGGACGCCGCACTTTCCGACAGATTTTTGTTGCCCACAGACCAGGAGATTCCTGGCAGAAGAGCCACACGGGTCGCCAGTGCAACTCTTTTGGCCGGCGCGGCTGTTTTGCCGGTGCCCCAGAATGGCGCTTCCCAGTGCAGAGTATACGGGACGGACGGGCTCGGCTGATTCCACCCCCACAAGGAAAACAGCAATTGGAAGCGCTGAGGACTGAGAGTTTCACAGCAAGCACAGTGAACCCGGGAAGGTCTGGCTCTGTGGGGAAGGGGCGTCCGCCAAAGGAAAACTAAGAAACAGAAAAACTTCATCACCGGGTGCAGAGAGATCCAAGATGGCCACGTAGCAGCAGCTCAGGATTGTGGCTCCCAGTGAAAGCGCAGAGAGCGAGTGGATGCCGCAATTGCAGACGAATTTTTGATGCCCACAGACTGGGAGATTCCCGGCGAAGGAGCCACAC
>CAUYQU010025355.1:0-37025 GCA_963574635.1 Cheracebus regulus | reverse complement strand
CGCGCCCGCGGTTCCCACCGCCCCCGGCACCCCCCCCGCCCCAGGCCTCCCCCCCTCCCCGGGGACCCCCGCCTCCCCACGCACCCACACCTCCCCAGGTTCCCACCTCCCCAGGCACCCCCACCTCCCTAGGCATCCCCAGCTTCAGCAAGTGTCCCAACTGACTTGACCAGGTGTCAAACCCCAGCTATCCCCAGGGAACTACAGTGGGTTCTGAGGAGAACATGGTGAGGGAGGACTCATCATTGGTCACCATGCCATCTGCAGCTGCCACAGACAGGCCACACAGCTAAGCAGGAACCAGGCCCCCTGACACCAGGACCAGCCCCTCCAGAGCTGGAGCAGGGCGTCCCTCAAATGCAGCCGGACCTGCAGGTAACCCCGCCCTCTGCAGCATCCTCTGGGTTTAAAATGACCAGGGGAGCAATCGTCCCGCTTGCCAACTGCCACTCCCACACCCTGGATACCAATGTCCAGTGGAGCCTGCACTGAGGCCACGGCCAAAGCCGCCTCCAGAGCTGTGGCCTGAGTTCAGGATGTGGCCCCTGAGATTTTGTGGCATCCCTGAGAGGCTCCTCGTGGACCAGCCGAAGTGCCTGTCCTTATGAGGGCATTTTGTGCTTTCCTCTCCCCTTAAAGTCCACCTGCAATCGTTGCCATCAGTGCTAACTGATGATCCAACTTGCTGTTGGATCTGTTGATCCAACTTGCCAATAAGCCGTTAACTGTCCCTTCAGAGCCTGAGCTGAGGCTGAAGCCTTGGAAATCACGGCCGTCCCAGCTACTGCCTAGGGATGCCTCCCTGCCTCTGCTTTGTGTTGATAATACTGGGCTCAATTGCATCAGGCTGTGGCTGTGCTGTCTCCACTCCCATGACCTGGAACTTCCTCCCGGTTCTTCAGAGTGAGCTCGGCTGTCCAAGGGGTGGGGACTTCCCTCCCCTGAGGCTCTGGTTTGAAGATTCTGCTCATCTTTGAAAGTAACAGTGGATGCTAGACCCAGACACAGTAGGTCTTCAGACTGCGGGCTCCCTGCCAAACAAGCATGTCCATTGAGTAATGAATTTGTCAGCAGGCTGAGCCTCACAGGAAAGAGTCAAAGCTCCCTACAGGGAGAGGGCAGAAGGGGCAGGAGCTGCTGACCCTGCATTTAAGTCACAGCAGGACTCAGGACCACAGGGGTGGTTCCACTTTCCTACAGGAGTGAGGGACGGGCATAGCCTGGGGCCTCAGAACAGCCTCCTGGAAAATGAAAAGGGTGAGTACAGCTGCCCCAGGTACGAGGGGATGGGGATGGCTGGGATGGAGCTCCAGGCAGGTGTGCATAATGGGGTGACCCCCTGGGCAGGGGAAGACCCTGAGGGCTCTAAGGATTTGCCCAAATCTACCAAGTGGAAAAGAAGTGGGTAGGCAAGAATGTGGCTGACTCCGAGCAGAAGCACCAGACTGAGACATTCCCAGTGGGTGGAAGTGGGCTTTCCAAACCCAAACAGCAGGAGAGGGACACTCATGCCGCAGGGGAAGCCTGTGTGTACTTGAGCTGCAGACGCTGGGAAAGCAGCCGCTACTCCAGGAGGAAGGCCCAGGGCCCATTTCTTCAGGTTTTGTTGCTGCTCCTGCTGCTGCTGTCTGGTGTGTTTTGTTTTGTTTTGTTTTTGAAAGCCTACGGAGTAGGACAGCTTTCTTTAGGAAACCTTTGAAGGCCCAAGGACAGCAGCGTGCAGGCAGAGTTGAGTCCTGGCCTTCACAGTGGGGACACTGACCCCCACCCGCTCCAGAATGCCCGCCGTGAGCCTCTCACACTGGCCCGAGGGTGTACTGACAGGCTTCAGGAACTGTTGATGGCGGCCTCTGGTTGCTTCTGTCCCGCAGAGGCCGCAGACCCACCGCAGTGCCCACGGCTGCATTTGCTGGAGGCTCCACAGGAGAGAATGAGGAATGCCGAGACCTGAATCCATGACAGCTGTCTCGGCTCCCAGGGCAGGCTCAATGGCAGGACTCGCAGAGTGGGGTCTCAGGGTGGGCTCATGTGGAGGACTCCTGGGGTGGGCTCATGCACAGGGCTCCCAGGGCAGGCTCATGGGCAGGGCTCCCAGGTGGGTCTCAGGGTGGGCTCGTGGACAGGGCCCCCAGGGTGGGCTCGTGGGCAGGGCTCCTGGGGTGGGCTTATGCACAGGATTCCCTGAGTGGGGTTCCAGGATGGGCTCGTGTGGAAGACTCCAAGGGCGGGCTCCCAGGATGGGGTCCCAGGGTGGGCTGGTGGGCAGGGCTCCCGGGGTGGGCCCTTGGGCAGGGTTCCCAGAGTGGGATTCCAGGATGGGCTCGTGTGGAGGACTCCAAGGGCAGGCTCGTGGGCAGGACTCCTGGGGTGGGCCCTTGGGCAGGGTTCCCAGAGTGGGATTCCAGGATGGGCTCGTGTGGAGGACTCCAAGGGCGGGCTCCCAGGATGGGGTTCCAGGGTGGGCTCGTGGGCAGGGCTCCCAGGGTGGGCTTGTATGCTCACTCATATTCAGCACAGCTGGAGCATCCACTGCTAGGCCTTCCCATCATGGCGCTAAAGCTATTAGTCAGGAGCGACAATGTCTTTGTCCTGGTTCTGACCAAGGCCCTGTGACTTTCATTGCCAGCATCGCCACGGCCTAATGTGTGTCTATGTGTGTCTACAGTCACCGTGTGTGTCCCACTGTCACAATGAGGAGGCTCAGGCGCACAGTTCCCAGAGCAGATCTGAATCATTGCCTTGGCCTCTTCCGGAGTGTCCTGCCTCGGCTCCAATCCAGGACAAGCACTGTGGCTGCCCCGGCATCAGGCCTGCTTCTCAGTGCCATTGCACCCATCCCAGCAATGCAGGCACCAATGTGGCAGACCTGGGCTCCAGACTGTGAGACGAGTGTCCCCTTAGCTGAGGGTGTCACCAGTCTCCTCTGTCACCCGCATGCCCTTTGCTCTAGCACAGAATGAGCCCAGGGCTGCACTTGCCCAGGACTGAGAGAATTCAGCATCTGCACCTACACTCAGTCAGCAAAGGCTTAGTGAGAACCAGGTGCTCTGGGAGGTGCCAGGTAGGTCCTGGAGGGCACATCTCCTGCACCTCCTACTGCAACCTAGGGGACTGTGCTTTGCTTTTTACTGAAAACAGGTCACTCAGGGGCAAATTTGAATATAGATAGACAGAGATAGCAATAAGATATTTATGAGAGAGAGAGAGGTGACTCACAAAATCATGGTACATGCACCTCCTCCTCCAGCTTGAAGCCAGCGCTCTCCATTCTCACTGACCTTTGGTTATGATACCTTAGGACACCTGAGTCTAACTCATGACAGCCAAAAAGTGAACAATGATTTGGATCTGTTGTCTATATATGCCAGAGCATCCACATTTGGGTTCCAACTAGTTTATTAAACCAATCAAGATTTGCAATTGAAACAAGATGGCCCCAGTTCCTCTAAGTCACCTGAGCTAATGCCTTCACTCCCCAGATAGAGTTGGCACATTTTAAGCAGCATCTATTTTTCTATGGAATTGACTGATAAAGTGTCCCTGCTAAGTAGAAAGAATCTGCTAAGGTGGGCTCCGACTTGCTGAGGGCTGAATTAGCTGCAGAGCCAATGAGGAGCTGGGAGATCTCTCCCGCTTAGCACAGTGAGTGAGTCTTCATTATTCTCTCAAGATGTCCTTCTGTCATTGACGACAAGGGACAGTCACTGTCCAGCCACACTTGTTTAATTTAGAAAAGAGATCAGGCTCATTTGCCCTTCCTTTTAGTCCATAATGGAAAAATGGGAAGGAATTAAATGCAAAGCTTCGTTATGATTCCCTGAGAAGAACCCAGCTGTTCAGGTATTCTAAACCAACTATCCATCTGACATTTGTGGATTCTCAAACAAAGGTGCTTTTAAAATAACACATACCAGCTGGACGCAGTGGCTCATGCCTGTAATCCCAGCACTTTGGGAGGCTGAGGCAGGTGGATCACGAGGTCAGGAGTTCAAGACCAGCCTGGCCAAGATGGTGATACCCGTCTCTACTAAAATATAAAAATTAGCCAGGCCTGGTGGTGGGCACCTGTAATATCAGCTACTCAAGAAGCTGAGGCAGAGAATCACTTGAACCCAGGAGGCGGAGGTAGCAGTGAGTGGAGATCACGCTGTTAGACTCCAGCCTGGGCAACAGAGAGAGATTCCGTCTCAAAATAAATAAAGAAATAACACATGCCTTGAATTTGAAGAGTGCATTGCAAACTGGTCTGTTTCATATTCTCAGCAGTCCTGTGCCACATCTGAAACGGAGCTCAAGAGGCTGTTTTCTCAACATTCCCAGGTGACAAACCCGGCCTTGGACTTAGCCAAGGAGCAGTGAGGCCAGTGCCTGGCAAATCACAGTTTGCAGGATGGCCACAGCACTCCCTAAGTCTAGTCCTGCTGAAACTCCAGTAAAAAGGGTGCCTGGCTGTGTTCACCCCTGCACAGAGCATCCCCTTTGGAGAGTATGCAGCATCGGGATGGTTTGTACCAGGAGAGAAGCTAGGAGCGGTCAGGCTTCTTCCAAATGCCCTGCCCTGATGTGTGGCTTCCCCTGGAGCAGGTGCAGCCCCTGAGACCCACCGGCAAGGCTTCACCTGAGTCCAGTAAACAATGGAGTGGTGACTGCAGTGGTTGATGTGGAAGGCACAGGCCAGGAGGACGTGAAGCCGGAGGCCTGAGTGACCCACCCATGCTCAGAGATAACTGACGTCTGACAGCAAATGGAATCAACAACCACAGTCAGCTTTATACCCACTCCCGGGGGGTATCTGTGACTGGGGAGCCACTTTTGATTATCACAACTACCCCTCTCATGGATAGAGCGAGGGACGCTGCTCAACATCCTACAAAGCCCAGGACCACCCCCAAAGCAGAGAGCTAGCCAGCCCCAAACAGCGGCAGTGCTGAGAACCCGCACCACACCACCCGGCTTGGTCACTCATAGCACAAACATTCACATTTTGAAAACGGGGTCTGAATTAGGCACTGCCCCGGCGGAGCCTCCCAAGTACACTTGGAATCCACTCACAGACCCATGAAAGGGCTTTCCTGTACACCCCCATCATAGTTCAGCTGAAGAGAGAAAGGGAAAGCAGAGAGAGGGAACAAGGGAGCCACCCCTCCTCAGAGCCCTGCAAGAAGCCTGTGGAGTCGAACATCGATTCAGTTGTCCTGTGCTCACCTCCACCTCCTTCACCAGCAGTGTGCCAATTCCAGTCAGATAGGAGCAGTGAAACAGCCGGAGCCTCCCACTGGAGGTGGCCTGGGGCTGTGTGGAGAAATCTCTCAGGGCCGCTCAATCACCGAGTCCCAGGAATCTTCTGATCCTGAAAGGGCTGTGGGTCCCATCCGCAGGGGAGAGAGACAGGACCCTACAGGAGGGGCATGAGCCCAAGTCACCAGACCACGGTAGGTGGGGACTCAAGTCCCCTGGGCGGTGGCCGAGCCTCCTTCCCCAGCTACTCCACGAGGATGGGGTCTAAGCGGGTGGGGTAAAGGCGTCGCCAGCAGCCTTGCCATCCTTCCCGGGGTTGTCGTCCAGATGGGGCTGGGAACCGTGTGCTCTCCACAGGGCAAGCTGCGGGCAGGAAATCAGACCCTCAGGGCAGGGCTGCTCACGCAAAGGGTGTGGTTACTTCTGCTCCTTCCCCATGAATGAGGAGACAACTGCATTTGAACAGAGGTTGGACAAGGCCTATCAGGGATCACAGGGGAGGTTTGGGCTTTAATTTAGTTATCTGCAGGTTCATCCATTCTGAGTCACTCAGTGTCACTGTGGAACAAAGCCGGAGGTGCAATGCATGCAGCAGGCATTCCATGCCCCCTCGCGAATGCCAGGGCAGTTTGACAAGCATCGCTGAGCACCTGCTGTGTACAAGGGCTACAGTGGGCCCTTGAGAAACAAGGACGAGGAAGGGGGCAGAGCTGGGGAAGTGCACAACCTCACTGGAGACAATGTAGGGCCAGAACCGAGGCCATGGGCACCGTGCCCTCAGAGGGAGCCAGGGGCCTAGGGAAGACCACCCAAGTGCAAGAGTATGTGTTGGTGGTGGGAGGCGCTGCTCAAGCTGGAGCAGCAACCTCGAGAGAGACTCAGTTTCCCTCAGTTTCCCCTCCAGCTCTGCTAGGAGCTTTGTGCACTCTTCAGGTCTTAGGATTCCTTCAACCCCTCGCAAACGCTGCATCTGGCCCCACGTGCATGTATCTGTGGCATTTGCGCGGGTGGTGGTGGCTTCCTGCCGGAGCAGCTCTGTCTTCTTTGGGAGAGATGAAGGTGCTCCCCAGGCCCCTCACACCTGGGAGATGCTCTGCCTTCCTAAACAGGATCAGTGAGTGTCTACAGCACTCTCTTCCAGTCACTCAGATGGCCACTGCTGAGCACTGCCCATGGCAGGGTACCTAAGGCAGGGCCTTGTTTCTAACAGGCCGAGAAGGTCATCTTGACTGTAGGGCACTGGTGTTGGAAGAATCAGTCTGGGATTCTCCCTTTTCAGTCCCCAGCCATGCCCATTCTCACACTGAGAATGAGGGTCACTGATAGAGGGGTGCAGCATGGAGGGAGGGTCTGCCAATGATGTTATCTATGATGCACTCTATGATGATAACATAATTGCGCTCTATGATGATAACATAATAGCGCTCTATGATGTTATCTTCATCCGTACCATGGACTTGGGGTCTGTACCTTCATCATCCCCATGTCCCAGAGGGAAGGCCAAGACTCGGAGAGGTTAGGAAGGTGTCCCAGATCACACAGCCGATACAAATCTGAATTACGTTCCAGCTCCGCCTGAATCCCAGGTTGGTGGTCCCAACTGCTACACACTCCACTCTCAACACGCGCTTTCTGGCTTAATCAGCTTTGCTGGCCACTATTCTGCAAAGGAAATGGAGGTGTGGCCTTCCCAGTTTTCCAAGAGTAAGGTCCTGGAACTGAGAAGGCCTTGCCCGCCCTCTCCACTACCTTTGACTGGGATCCGGGTCCCCGCCACTTGCCTGGGTAGAATCAGTCAGATTGCATTTTGAGCCTGGGAAGATGAAACTCAGGTCTTCTCTCTGGAGGGGAAGGTGATTGGTCCTAGAAAAGAAAAGGAAGGCAGCCCGTGTGTCCACAGGTCCCCTGCACCGCCACGGTTCAGCAGACACTGTGACTAGCCCTCCCATGTCCCACCATAGCCCTCAAGGGGGATATGGGTTTTAACCCTCCCATTCTATAGATGGGGAAACTGAGGCTCAGAGAACCAGTACTTTGGCTGGATGGCAGAGCTGGTCCACAACAGGCCAGAGTCAGAGTTCAGATCCGAGAGGCTCCCCAAGAGGCCGAGCA
This sequence comes from Cheracebus regulus, assembly GCA_963574635.1. NCBI lineage: Eukaryota > Metazoa > Chordata > Mammalia > Primates > Pitheciidae > Cheracebus > Cheracebus regulus. The sequence goes on along the minus strand of CAUYQU010025355.1, from coordinate 29,675 downwards.
CCCAAAACACAGCCGTGTGGAGTATGGCCTCTTGAGAAGCCACCTGCATTGCTTTGCCAGGGCTGCTGTGACAAGCATCACAGGCCGGAGGCTTGAGCAGCAGAAGTCACTTCCCGCTGTGCTGCAGCCTGGAAGTCGCCGATAGCTGCTGGCGGGACTGCTTCTTCCGACGCCTCTCCTTGGCTTGAGGACAGCTGCCTTCTTCCTGAGTCCCAGACTTCTAAGGACACCGCCTTCTAGAACCAGGACCACCCCTGGTGACCCCATTTTAACTTAACTACCCCTTTAAGGACCCTATCTCCAAATAGTCACATTCTGAGGCCTGGGGATTAGAACTTTAACACATGAGTTTTGAGGGGGTGCATGGAGCCCCAGTCACTGCCTAAGCCTGTGCATCTCCCTCCCCTGTGGCCTCTGCCCCCTTATCCAGATACACTGCCTGTGGCCACCCAAGCCCCTCCCCCAACCCAGCAGAGCTGCCCTCAGACACACCCGCATCTGTCTGTCTATTCTCCCCTGAGGGCCCCACACCAGTGCTGTGTTTGACCCACAAAGGGTTTAAGTGGTGCACACATGGACAGTGGGTGCTCAGTATATGGACCCCTTCTTCCCAAGCCCGTAGGGAGCCCAGCTGGCATCTGCACAGGATCCAAACTTCGCTGCGTCAGCTGAGCTGGGGGTGCTGCCCCCCAGGATCCTGCAGGCAGAGGGCAAGAGAACCTCTATGATGAGGAGCTCCTCACCCTGCCTGCCTGCTGCCCAGCCACACCTGAGTCATGAGTGAGACCTAGACAGGCTTTGCCACTCAGCCCTCGGCTCTTCTGTGTGGAGGAGCTCCTTGGGAACTGACAGGCCCCGGTCAGGTAGGAGTCAGTGGGGCCTGCCAGGACAAGGACTTTAGACCAGATGAAGATGCCTGGCTAGACACAGGGGACCCCAAGGCAGGAGCGTAGAGGAGCACTGGAAAGGATGGCCTTGGTAAATGTGCTCACATGCGCTTGAGGGTGCACCTGGGGAATCGCCAGGGATATTGGACAAGCAGATTTTCAGACTGATGAAGTCCTGCCTGAACCTACCTGAGGGTAAAACCAACCAAGGGTGTGCAGCTTCTGCTACCACAGCCCCGTGTCCCACAGGCAGCCCACTTAGATTTGCTGCCCCACTGTGAGGAGCATGGTGCTAACAGCCTTCGGTGCTAGAGCTACAGCCCGCTCTCCCTGGGATGGCCCTAGCCAGTGACCAAGCCAGGCGGAGGCACAAGCCTGGCCCTTCCCATCCAGACCAGCTCTTCCCGCCAGCACCCTGGGCTTAGAGGTGCCCAGAGGTTGCCCCGTGTCCTGGAGGCTCCTCCCGCCCATGTCCAGTCTCCACGTCTGGTTCACAGGCATCACTCCCCCTGCAAGCCTCTCTGCTGCACACCTTGGTGCTGCTACCTGGAGCGCCTGCCTGCACCAGCCTTCCCTGGTGTGGTCCAGGGAGATTAGGACTCAGATGTCAGGAAGGGGAAGCCAAAGAGGTGGAAAGATAAGCATGAGCAGCTACAGCCAAACCCACGTAACTCCCGCACCGTCAAAACCAACAATCCATCTTCCAGTTTGGGAAGTCCCTTGCCACAGCTCACTGAGCCCTTCTCACGGATGAGGGACTCAGCCTCTTCCAGTGACTGGCTAGGAGGCTGGGGGCCCTTGCGTTCCTTTAGGCTCCTGCCTGCTGGACCCACAGCATCCATCTAGCCCCTTCATCCCTTCCCGTCATAAAGCCCCTACGCTCACGGGAATCCACAGACGGCTGCACAAAAAGAAGCAGGCGTTGCTATGAGGCAGCTGCAGCTCTGCTTCCAGCCCACGCGGACTCATTTTGATGGAGACAAGTCTGACAGGCTTAGCAAATTTACTTGGAATCCACAGCACAGTGCAAACTTTTCTCTCCCTCTCTGAGAAAGAGATGAGGCCTGCGTGTTTGTCTGTAGAAGGCCCCCGTTAGCAGAGCCTCCAAGGAAGGACAAAGTAAGCGTTTGGGGTAAATGTTTGCAGAACCACGATTTGAACAGCGCCAAGGTAGGTGATAACTGCTTTTCTTTCTGTGATTTCCTGTGCAATCAAGTGCTCTCAATCTTCACTTGCCTCTCAGCTGTGAAACAGACCTCCTCTGAACTAGGACTCTGCTCAGCTATTCTAGGAGCAGAACTGAGCTGTGGTGGTGCAGCTAGAAAATACTTGCTGCTTCTAAGTTATGCACCAAAGAGAAAAATAAACACGCCTTAGCTTGAACATTAGAGAAACACATTTCACTTCTTGGAAGACAAACCAGGCCAGGTCTCCCACTCCCAGCAAGCCACAGCTCCTGAGCAATGTCCCTGGAGAATGTGAAATGACAATGAAGTCTCCAGCAATTGGACTGCCCTGGGGTCAGCTTCTGCCCCCTCCACAGCCCAGGGGCGTTTCTGGTGCCCTCCTCCTGCGATCCCAGGTACAGAGAGCAGCGGCCAGTACAGCTCCCATAGTCTCTGCCCACCCACCCCCACAAGCTGAGGTTTTTCTAGCACTCATTCAGGGCCTTCCAGACTCAGCCTTCAGGAGAGAGCTCGCATTCTTCCTGCTCATATCTGATAAGACTAAGGTTTTCTACCCCTGAGGAGCGCCCTAGGTACTGCTGCTCTGGAATGCCAATGGTCAACTCTGAATCCTCCCAGCAACACCCTGCCGGGAGGGGAGCATCAGACAGACTAAGCACCTTGGCCTCTGATGTAGTGGGAGCCCCTTCTCAGCCCATACGTGGCCCATGACCACACTCCGCCTATCTTTCAAGGCCAGCCCACATCCACTTCTTCCAGAAAGCCTTTGACACTGCCCCATCCCGTAGGAACCTGGGCCAATCCAAATTCCAGAGCCTCTAACATCAGGCCCCACTGACCACTCATTCCCAGCAGAGGGCCGTGCAGGGCTGGCTTACCGCACGCACTTACGGCAAGCACTGATGTTGCAGACCTGCCCGGTGATCCAGCTGCTCTGAGCTCAGAGGTTACAGTGGTCAGTAAGGGAAAGGCTCCTTTCACTTTCATGGGGGAGACAAGGACCAGGCAAACCAATAGACGGGCCAGCAGCCACAGAGAATGGGAGCGCTCAAAGAGACAGGCAGCGAGGGAAAGGGGGCCACTGGGCTTGGGGGTGCCAGTGGAGATGGTCGGGGTGACCTTAGATGTCCCCAAGCCAACTCAGGTGCCATTGGCACAAAAGGCCTGTAAAGGTGAGACGATTAGGCCCCAGTCTATCATCCGGATGTGCCTGAAGCCAGCCCAGGGTTGCTGCTTAGGACACTCATGTCCTGTGGGCACCCCTCCCAGGTGTCTGGCAAAGTCACTGCCAGAACCCACTGCCCACATCCCTCTTTTGGAGCCCACCAGCAGAGGCTGTGGGGAGCTTGTGGAGATGGGAAGTGGAATTAAGGTGGCTGGGCTGATGGCTGACCGTGAGTTCAGGTCGCCACACCAGCGTGGTGACAGATGCCAGAGCTGATAGCAATAAAATGACCATGGGGGTGAGAAAGAGGATCATATCTGGGTGTCACAAGGTCTTGGGTTACACTCTGGAAATGCATCTCAGCCAGGAAATAGTTTCCAAAGAGCATGAAGTGAAAACCGCATACAGTCAGTATTGCCTTTGTAATTTTGTAAAGTGCTATAACAATGTGATATCAAAGAATTACATTCTCTTAACTGACATCAAAAGCTATGTTGGGCTTACAGCCCTGCACATGATGTACCCTAGTGTCATCTGTACAATAGCAACACAGTCTCTCTCAGTGCACCAAGGGACCCCACTCCACACAGGGGTCCTCAGGGTGCTTCGAGGAAGGCCACATTGCAGCCCGTTCACATGGGTTCCAGCTTGCTGGCTTTTGTCTCGGTCATGATTATTCCCCTCTTCTGGAGACCGGTGCATCAAGTTTTCCGATTGTCCATCAGCCAGTCGTTGTGTAAGGCTGCCAGTTCCTTCTCTGATTCTTCCTTTCCAATTATTGAAGGAATCGTCACCAGGCAGGGGTGGCCATCACCCTCAGTAACCCTTCACCCCCAAGTCATTGGCAGGAAAACGTTAAAATCATTCACGCCTTCTTTCCATGGGTTTGCTTGAAATGTGCTGATTCCTTTCAGGGGTGATTGCATTTGTTAACAATGCTGGATAAATGCTCACTGAGTGAAGCACCTGTTTAAATCGCTCCCTACTTCTGCCTGCAGACCTCTCCGTCTCTTTGCATTCAGGGAGCGCAGGTCAATTAGATACCTTTATGATAGAACTCTGCTGTAAGGTCTAGAATGAAGTGGAGGAAAGGCCTTCATTAAACGTTTGTTGAATTTAATTAAATTGAATTTGCGATTTTATGCGTAGCCTGTCCTCTCCAGGTGAGTGATGTGCTAAGCTTGTCCAAACCAAAATGAGAGGCCCGTCTCAGAGTGAGGAAGAGCTGTGAGCTGGGAACGAAGGCCAGGGTCTTGGTAACGAAGAATTGAGTGAGCTGTCCTTGCGTCATCAATCATGGGGACTGTTGTCACGGTGACCCATTCCATCATCTTAGGATGACAGTGGCTGCCTGGGCCTGCATCCAGGATGTTGGGGTAGCTTGAGATCACCCGTGTTCTAGGGTTAAGATGGAGCAGGGACCCCTCTTGGGACCTGCTGGGCTTGCCAGGCACCCCTTCCCCCAAGCATGGAAATAAATGAAAATCCTGAGTTCCTTCAAGGGAAATTCCAGGCACCCAGCTACCTTTGAGAAGTAAATGAGCAACTTGATAAGCAAGAAGGTTATAGTGGCTTAAAACAGTAGCCCAGGAAGTTAGAGCCTTGAGAATCTTTGGTTTCTTGCAGAAACTAAAGATAACATCTTAGCATATGTCCTTGAGTTGCTTTTCGGAAACCCAGATCTCCAACCAATGGGTTCCCTGGCACACAGATCTCAGACGAGGGGGAGCTGAGGACTGGACTCTGATCACCATTCTTGATTCTGAAGTTCTTCCTGAGGGGTCAAGAGGAGGTCAAGTTCACTAGCTACAACTAGCATTCTTTTCTGCTGGCCACAAAATTTTTAGACGAGGCTTTGCCTCCTTAAACAATTGCAAGTTTAAAAATCTTTGAATTCTGCTATCTATGACCTGCAGGCCCCCACTTGGCGATGTTCCACATTTTTAAGTCAAACTGATGTATAGCCTCCATGCATTGATCTATGACTTTACCTGTGACCTCCGCCTCCTTCCCTTTAAAAACTCCTACCTGTAATCTATTGAGGCCAGGTCTAAAGTAGTAAAGGCCTCACTTTCTCTGGCCGCAGTCCCGAGGTCAGCCTTGGCTTTGTCGGGCTGCACTGGCGGATCCTGTTCCATAACGGTCAGCCTAGGGTCCTGCCTCCAGCCCTGGTTTCTCAGCGCTTGGACTCAGGCCCTCCCAAGGCCCCTGAATACAAAAGGACTTGAGCTTGTTCTAAGGCTAAAAGCTCGTTCTTTTGAGCTCCATAGGCCGCTCCTTCAGTAATCTCTGTGGCTCGCAGACAAAAGCTGGCCCAGTGTGGAAGTGATCCTGTCAAGCTGAGATACTCAGAGAACAAAGAACATCTTGAAGGTGAGCACCTCCCACTTCTCTTTGTGATGTGCACACACTAGGGGAGAATACTAAACACAAGACGGAGGAGGATGCAGCTGAGGTGACCACTGCAATGAGACCAGTGGCCTGCTACTCTACATGGAGGCTGCCACGACCGCCCAGCTACTCCCCGTGCCCCCGCCCATGAAAACCGGACTCATGGAGATGCTCAGCACCCGAACATCCTCATCACTGCATGGCAGGCATCTTCCTGGGTGCCGCTCACGTTCTCCAGGGGCTGATTTGGCATGGCTCTCTCCACGTGTCTGTTCTGCTTGAACTGGGCAATGAGGAAGGTGGCTCTGGCCTCCTCCCTTGCTCTTCGGCGGATCTATCCCTGCACCCAGTGGGCACAGCCAATATTTGTTCCTTAACTTTACTCTGGTTTGAGGTTTTCACTCCTTTTTGTTTTTCAATAAATGACTCGGAAGCGAATGTTTCCTACTGGCATATTTTTCTCTCTCTGTCTTTCTCTGTATGTGCCTCTCTCTCTCTCTCAATTCCTCTCTCTCTCTCAATCCCTCTCTCTCTATCTCTGTCTCTCTCTTACACAAGTACACACACATGTGGGCACACACACGCTAACAAAATTACACATACAGCTATCAAAATTCTGCAAACAAAGCATCCACAGGTCCTGCAGAATAGAACCCCGCCTCAGCCTATGGGCAAGCCCATCGCACTGACCCAGGCCAGCCTCACGGTCAGCCCTCCCTCGGATGCATCCTAACGTCAGAAGCAACATGCTGACTCTTGTCCTGTTCAACATCGCAGGGTCCCAAAGCAGCAGCAGTCCCACGGGAGCATCAGAGACCACAGAGGTGGGAACACAGGCCCAGGAGGCTGCGTCCGTGACACTCTGCTGCTGGGGTATACTCGATGTCCTGGCTAGACAGAGCAGCCCTGAACTTGTCAGTCTGTGTCTGTGGACCTGTGTCCTGGGACAGGCATGGACAGGCACAAGACTAAGAAGGTCAGCATGCAGCAGGAGGCAAACTGTGAAGTACCTCTGTGGCCTGTGCGAATCGCCACAGTGAGGGTCCACGCAGGACACCGTGAAGTACCTCTGTGGCCTGTGTGAATCACCACAGTGAGGGTCCACGCAAGACACCATGAAGTACCTCTGTGGCCTGTGCGAATCACCACGGTGAGGGTCCACGCAGGACACCGTGAAGTACCTCTGTGGCCTGTGTGAATTATTACAGTTACAGGTCTACCAAAGAAACTGTGAGCTGCCTTCTGGCCTTTGTGAATGACCACAGTGAGAGGTCCACCCAGGAGTACTGGTCCTCTGGAGACAGCTCATCCACCGACCTTAGCAGTATGCACCTCAGAGTGAAGCAGAAAGGCCTAGAGGAAGCTGTCACCATGCCCTCAGCCTCCTACCTGCAGGAGGAGATGTGTGGCTTCAAGGGGTGCTCAGGGCCTGCACTTGTTCCCTGAGGGCACGAATCTGGGGCCTCCTCAGGGCATGGTCCTGGGCGGTGTCCGCACAGTGTCCCCTCTTGTCAGTTGTCTTCCCTCCCACCCTGGGTCTTACACATTCCTCAGCGTGGCACAGGCTGTTCTGACCTATTTCCCAGCTGCCCTCACAGGTGCATCGAAGTCAGGTGTGTCCCAAAGGCCCAGGTAAATGCAGACCCCTCACAAAGCTGCCTCCAAACTCAGGACTCCCCTCCTTCCTCTGTGCCAGGCCCGTGGCGGTCTTCTTCCATTCATTTTCTCAATGGCAGTCATGGCAAAACCGCTGCCACCCGACCGGCCCGGGGGAACCTGGGTGCTGAACACCAGTGAGGCCAGCGCATGAAGCTGGAAAACAACCGAGAGCACACAGCGCAGGCACGGAAGGCGCATGCTGTGATCCATGTAGATCCGGCTCGAAGGAAGAAAACCTAGACTGTGACGAAGCATAGGCAGGTAACAAGAGCGGATGCAGCACCGCAGAGGGTAACACGGAGCTCAAGGCAGGGCTTCTCTGAGGAAGGCAGTGTGGAGACTTCCCAAAGAGCTAAAACAATCCCACAGCCGGGCAACCACCCAAAGCAAGAGACACGATTGTATCAAAAAGACACCTGCTCTCACCATGTTCACAACAGCAAAGACGTGGAGTCATGGAGTGCCCATCGATGGATAAATGTAAAAAGTGGCATGTGTACACAGTGGAATACTACTCAGCCATAAAAAAGAATGAAGTCATGTCTTTTGCAGCAACATGAATGGAACTGGTGGCCATTATCATAAGTGAAATAATTCAGATAGCAAGTCAAATACACATGTTCTCACTTATAAGTGGGGCTAAAGAGTGTGTACGCATGGACAAAGAGTGCGGTGATGGACACTGGAGATTCAGAATGGTGGGCGCAGGTGGGGGAGGGTGATGAGAAATTACTTAACTGGTGTGATGTACACTATTCGGGTGACAGATACACTACAGGCTGACTTCACCACTACACAATATATGCACGTAACAAAATTGCACTTGTACCCCTTAAACTTATACAAATTAAAATTAGAACCAAAGATAGTGGGTCTTCTGCAGGGAGGGAGGCACAGGGTGGCAGTCAGCGGAGGGATCCAGGGTGCTGGCAAGGCTCCATTTCTGAAGCCAGGAGGGCACAGGGGCCTCCTATTTTTCTTAAACTGTGTACTCCTTATTCTCATTGCTTCTATGTAAGAGGTGGCTCATACTTTTTAAAAAATAAAGCCAGGCACTGTGTGTCAGGCTCTCTGCAGGGCCGTGAGAATTAGAAACATTAAGAAGGCGTAGGCCTGTGCTCAAGCACGCGTATATCCACATACGAGTGGACGATGAATCTATGTTGTGCCGTTGCTCCAATCACAGGCTCCAGCGTTAGAGGACGTGGGCTGGGATCCCTGCCGCCTGCCTTGCCAGCATCTCTGGGCCTGAGCTTCCTCATCTTTGAAGTCTCTAGGCACAGAGCTGCTCTGAGGAGTCATGAGAGGAGACAGGTTCAGGCTCACACAGGGCTCTCCAGGAAGGCTGCGATCTCTGCGAGGGTGTCCTTACGGTTTCCAATTCAGCCCTGCACTGCAGTCCTGGACTTGACTGCAGCTCTCTCTGTATTTTAGGATTTTTTTTTTTTTTTGAGAAAAGATCTTGTATTTTATGCATTATTTCACTCAGCATAACCTATTTGGGAAACAGGATAAGTGTTATACATGGTTATTTAAATCTGATTAAAGTTGATCCTCTCAAAAAAATGCCCCTGTGAAGTAGGGAGGTGGGGCACTAGTTTTTACAATTTCAAGCAGGGAAACTGAGGTGCAGGGAGCTTAAATGGAGACTCCTCTCAGCAGACAGGGTGTTCCTCTTTTTACAAAGTCACAATGCAGAGAACAGAGGCTGCTGTCTGCATCTGGAAATTTACCTGCAAGATTAAAATAATAGGTTCGATGGTTCAGCGAAGGAAGCCCAGCCATTGCATCCATTGGCCTTGAACGCTGGCCTGTCAGCATTGTGTAGCCTCAGAGTCTCCAAAAAGGGGAAGGGAAACACCAGTTTCACTTAGAAAACAGGGTTTTCTTAATGGAAAAGAAAAATCTCCTTGGAAGTACTTTTCTTTGTGACATTGCTGTAACAAACTTCCTCCTTTAATCTTTGAGAAAGAGAAAAGTGTGCTCCCTACAGCTGCAGCAGAAGCCAGCACACTTCCATCCCCAGAGGGAAGCATCATGTTTGATCTGATTGTGCCACAAAGAAATGGGGAAGGGAGTCGGCGGGAGTGGGTGGGGCCTAGCTCCTGTTTGGCATTCGTGCCACGTGTGGCTTCCTCAGGTGGCTGGACCGCTCTGTCTGAGACGGCTTGGCCTTAAGAGCAATTGTGGTCGTGATGGTGTAGACACGAAATAGCCTCTTCCACTCCTCTTTCACGTGGATGTGAATGAGATAAAACCAGAAAACCAGATAACACATTCAACAGTTTCCATTTTCTGCTAACAAGGTTTCTCCAAGTGCAGGTGGCCAGTGTTGGCACCAATGGTAGCGGCCGTCAGTGCCTAGCCCGTGATCCTCAGACTCCTGTTTCCTGCGGGGATGAGGAGTCCTGCCCTCGGCTGTGCCCAGGGCTACCCTTCCTCTCCCCAGGGCGCAGGGCAGGCACAGGACCAGGGAGTTGCCACCAGGAGCAGCCTCAGCCAGTGGTGCCGGGAGTCTTGGGAAGCCACCAGCTTCCTAGTGAAAGGGAGCCTCCGCTATCCACGTCTGTCCCTGGCTCTCTCACGCACTGGCTCTCTGCTGGCTCCTTCCCCTTCCCTACCAGTGCTTCCTGGGATCACCTCCCAGATTAATCCCTGGCACGTGCATCCCTGCCTGGGGTGTGCCAGGTGGGCAGTGCAGACCCCTCCCTCCCTCCCCCTACTCTCCACTGGGAGGCCCCTCTGAATACACCCCAGGCCATCTTTGTTGGCACCCCTACCTTGGGGCTTGAAGAGATCTAACCTTGAAATTCTGCTCACGTTCCTGTCTCTTTGGGCTCTGCCAGCTCCCCTCTGTGGGCAGTGGGGCCCCTACATCTGAGCTTCCGCCGTGGCCAATGTAGACGCCTGTAGTCCCTTGGCTCAGGTTCCCCGGGCTCCTGTGGCCTCGCCTCTGGCCGCCTCCTGGCTCAGAGTCCTCACGGAGGCAGCCCAGGTAACGCCTGCTTCTGCTGGTTTGTTGTGGGCCTAAAATTCACCCTCTTCAGTGCCCGGTGCTAAGAGGTTTGATCAATATGCGCTGACATGGAACCACCTGGACAGTAAAAATATGAAGCTTTGGTTCGTGTTCTTTGTTTTATAAATACAGTATATTACATGATTGATATTTAGATGTTTAACCAACTTTGCGTTTACAAATAAAATCTGATTTTGTCGTGGTGTATAATTCTTTTTATATGTTGCTGGATACTATTACTGTGTTCAAAATTTTGAATCTATATCCATGAAGTATATTAGTCTTATTATTGTAGGTTTGCATAACAGAATAATATTGGCTTCATAAACAGAGTTTAAATATGTTCTTACCTATTTTACTTTTTGAAAGAATTTGGGAAGAATCGGTATTAATTTTTCTTTAAAAATTTGTAGATGGACATAGGTTGTTTTTTCCTTTGGCTATTATGAATAATGCTGAAATAAACATGAGAGTGTATAAAAAAAACAGATATGAAGCTTTGTTCCTCCCCAAATCCCCACATTCCCAGTGCAGTCATCCCCTGCGTCACCTGTGAGCCGCAGCACTGCCCTGCCCTCTGCCCCCACCCTGTGGGTTTGCAGGGTGTCCTGTGAATGAAGCTGCCGGGAATGCAGCCCTCGATCTGCTTCCTCCCCTCAGCCTATGGCCTTGGGACCAAGCCAGCTTGTTGGGTGCATCAACAACTCTTTCCTTCCCATTGCTAATTAGTATTGCACAGGGCAGGTGCAGTGGTGTGTCCATGCCCCAGTCGGAGGGCATTTGGGTTGTGTATTCAAAGTTTGGGCAACTTTGAATAAAGCTACTGTGGATAAGTGTGTGCAGGTTTTTGCAGGAACATAAGTTTCCATTTCCTTTAGGTAAATTCCAGGAGTGGGATTATTAACGCCTTTTTAACTGACTGCCATCCTGCCCTGTGCCACTTCCCCAGTTCTTCATGTGTGCCTCCCGGGACCACTCCTTCCCAGCCCTTGTCTCAGGTCTGCTTCCAAGGAACACCAAGCTAAGACAGCAAGTGATGGTCACATCAGGGCCTCGAGGCTGCACTGCAGCTGGGGCTCAGTAGCAGACAAATACCAGACGAGGCCCAGATTCACGATTCCCCAGGAAAAAGAAATTCCTGAGTCCCAGAAGTCCCTGGCTGTCTGCAGCAACCCAGCGTTTTGCACAGAGAAATTCACACCAAACCCAGAAATCTTTTTTATTTTTTTAGTTTTATTTCAATAGGTTTTGGGGAGCAGGTGGTGTTTGATTACATGAGTAAGTTCTTTAGTGGTGATTTCCGGAATTTTGGTGCACCCATCACCCAAGGAGTGTACACTGAACCCATTGTTTTATCCCTCACCCCCTCATACCCTTTCTCCCAAGTCCCCAAAGTCCACTGTGTCATTCTTATGCTTTTGCCTCCTCATAGCTTAGCTCCCACCTACGAGTAAGAACATATGATGTCTAGTCTTCCGTTCCTGAGTTACTTCACTTAGAATAATGGTCTCTGTCTCCTTCCAGATTGTTGTGAACCCCATTATTTCATTCCTTTTTACGGCTGAATAGTACTAAATGCCCATCAATCAGTGAGCAGTTAAATGTAGAACAAGCCCAAATGCCCATCAATCAATGGGTGGTAAATAAAATGTGATATACATACAAATTTCAAATTGTGTTGGTATAAACATGTATGGGCAAGTATCTTCTTGTATAACTACTTCTTTTCCTCTGGGCAGATACCCAGTGTTGGGATTGCGGAATCAAGTGGTAGATCTAGTTTTAGTTCTTTAGGGAATCTCCACATTGTTTTCCATAGCAGTTGTACTAGTTTACATTCCCGCCAGCAGTGTAAAAGTGTTCCCTTTTCACCACATCCACGCCAACATCTATTTTTTAAATATCTTTTTATTACGGTCATTCTTACAGGAGTAAGGTGGTAACATATTGTGATTTGGATTTGCATTGCCCTGATAATTAATGATGTTGAGCATTTTTTCATATGCTTCTTGGCCATTTGCATATCTTCTTTTAAGAATTGTCTATTCATGTCCTTAGCCCACTTTTTGATGGGATTTTTTTTCCTTCTGATTTGTTTAAGTTCTTGTAGATTCTAGATATTGTCCTTTGTTGGATGTGTAGTTTTCAAAGATTTTCTCCCACTCTGTGAGTTGTCTGTTTTCTCAGCTGCTTATTTCTTTTGCTGTGCAGAAGGTTTTTAGTTTAATTAAGTTCTAACTATTTTTCTTTGTTTCTGTTGCTTTTGCTTTGGGATTATTGGTCATGAAGTATTCGCCTAAGCCAATGTCTACAAGGATTTTTCAGATTTTAGCTTCTATAATTTTTATGGTTTCAGGCCATAGGTTTAAGTCTTCGATCCATCCTGAGTTGATTTTTGTATTAGGTGAGAGACGAGGAAGCAGTTTCATTCCTCCACATGTGGCTTGCCCATTATGCCAGCAGCATTTGCTGACTAGGGTGTCCTTTCCCCAGTTTACGTTTTTGTTTGCTTCGTCAAAGATCAATTGACTGCAGGCATTTGACTTTATTTCTGGGTTCTCTATTCTGTTCCATTGGTCTATGTGCCTGTTTTTATACCAGTACCATACTGTTTTGGTGACTATAACCTTACTGTATAGATTGAAATCAGGTAATGTGATGCCTCCAGATTTGCTGTTTTTGCTTAGTCTTGGTTTGGCTATGGGGGCTCTTTTTTGGTTCCATATGAATTTTAGGATTGTTTGTTCTAGTTCTATGAAGAATGATGGTGGTAACTGATGGAAACTGCATTAAACCTGTAGATGCTTTGGCAGTATGGTCATTTTGACAATATTGATTCTACCCATCCATGAGCATGGGATGTGTTTCCATTTGTGTCATCTATGATTTCTTTCAGCAGTGTTTTGTAGAGGTCTTTCATTTCCTTGATTAGGTATATTCCTAAGGGTTTTATTTTTTGCAGCTATTGTAAAAAGAGTTGAGTTCTTGATTTGAAGCTGTTTGTGTTCAGCAGTGCTACAATTTCTGTATTTTGTACCCTGAAACTTTGCTGAATTTGTTTTCCAGTTCTAGGAGCATTTTGGATGAGTCTTTAGAGTTTCCTAGGTATAGGATCATATCAACTGCAAACAGCTACAGTTTGACTTCCTCTTTACTGATTTGGATGCTCTTTACTTCTTTCTTCTTGTCTGATTGGTCTGGCTAGAACTTCCAGTGCTGTGTTGAATAGAAGTGGTGAAAGTGGGCATCCTTTTCTTGTTCCAGTTCTCAAGGGAAATGATTTCAACTTTTCCCCATTCTGTATAAACTTTTCCCCATGGCTGTAGGTTTGTCATAGATGGCGTTTATCACCTTAAGTTATGCCCCTTCTATGCTGATTTGGCTGAGGGTTTTAATCATAAAGTGATGCTGGATTTCGTCAGATGGTCTTCTGCATTTATTGAGATGATTATGTGATTTTTGTTTTTAATTCTGTTTATGTGGCGTTTGTTGCATCCCTGGTTTAAAACATTCCTGCATCCCTGGTTTAAAAATTACTTGATCATGGTGGATTATCTTTTTGATATGCTGTTGGATTCAGTTTACTATCATTTTGTTGAGGATTTTCTCATTTTTCTCATTTATGTTCATCAGGGATATTGGTCTCTAGTATTCTTTTTTTGTTATGCCTTTTCCTGGTCTTGGTATTAGGGTGATACTGGCTTCATAGAATGCTTTAGAGAGGAGCTCCTCTTTCTCTGTCTTTTGGAATAGTGTCAGTAGAATTGGTACCAGTTCCTAATTCTTCTTTGTTTTGTTTTTGTTGTTGTTTTGAGACAGGGTCTCTCTCTGTCACCGAGGCTGGAGAGCAGTGTCACAATCTCGGCTCACCACAGCCTTGACCTCTCAGGCTCAAGCAATTCTCCCACCTCAGCCTCCCAAGTAGCTAGGACCACAGGTACATAGTCCCATGCCCAGCTAATTTTTTGTAGAGACGAGGTTTCACCATGTTTCCCAGGCTGCACTCAGGTGATCTGCCTGCCTGGGCCTCCCAAAGTGCTAGGATTACAGGAGTGAGCCACCATGCCCAGCCCCAGTTCTTCTTTGAATGGCTGATAGAATTCAGCTGTGAATCCATCTGGTCCTGGACTTTTGTTGTTTCTGGCAATTTTTTAATTACCATTTTAATCTCACTGCTTGTTATTGGTCTGTTCAGAGTGTCTGCTTCTTCCTGGTTTAATCTAGAAGGGTTGTATATTTCCAGGAATGTATCCGTCTCCTCTAGAGGTTTTAGTTTGTGCATGTTGAGGTGCTCATAGTACCTTTGAATAATCTTTTGAATTTCTACGGTATTGATTATAATATTTCCTGTTTCATTTCTGAGCTTATTTGGATCTTCTTTCTTCTTTTCTTGATTAATCTCACTAATGGCCCATCAATTTAATTATCTATTTCAAAGAATCAGCTTTTTGTTTCATTTGTCTTTTGTATTTTTTGATTCAATTGCATTTAGCTCTGTTCCATCTTTGTTTTCTTCCATTGGGTTTGGGTTTGATTTGTTCTTGCTTCACTAGTTCCTTGAGATGTGACCTTAGATTGGTTATTTGTACCCTTTCAGACTTTTTGATGTAGCTATTTATGGCCATGAACTTTCCTCTTAGCAATGCCTTTGCTGTGTCCTAGATATTTTGGTAGGTTGTGTTACTGTTATTCAGTTCAAAGAATTTTTAAATTTTCATCTTGATTTCATTGTTGACCCAACAGTCATACAGAAGCAGGTTATTTAATTTCTATGTATTTGCATGGTTTACAGTGTTTCTTTTGGAGTTGATTTCCAATTTTATTCCACTGTGGTCTGAGAGAGTACTTGATATAATTTCAGTTTTCTTAAATTTGTTGAGACTTGTTCTATGGCCTATCATATGATCTGTCTTGGAGAATGTTCCACATGCTGTAGAATAGAATGGATATTCTGCTGTTCTTGGGTAGAAGGAGCTATAAATATCTACTAAATCCATTTGTTCTAGGGTATGGTTGAAGTCCATTGTTCCTTTGTGGACTTTCCATCTCGATGATCTGTCTAGTGCTGTCAGTGGAGTGTTGAAGTCCCCCACTATTACTATGTTGCTGTGTATTTCATTTCTTAGGTCTGGCAGTGTTTTATAAATTTGGGAGCCCCAGTGTGAGGTATGTATATATTTAGGACTGTGATTTGTGATGCTTTCTTGCTGGACTAGTGATTTATCATTAAATCATGTGCCATTTTTTTCTAATTCCCGCCCCCCCCAGAATTTTAATCTACAAATCGAATTGAGACTAATAAACCTTTTAGATGTAGGTACTTAAGGCACTGGGAAACAAATCGGTCCAAACCCGGAATATCTAATGAAGACTGAGCGGTCCCATCCCTTGTACAATGCAATTCCTCTTTTTTTTTTTTTCAGTTTGTTTATTTGGACATGGATGCTTGCTATTTTACACTTTCTGTGAATTAGAGAATGTGAAATTCCTCACAGTCTCACTCTCAATGACAAGGTCCATGATAACAGCAGTGCACAGGTGATCCCTGATGTTTCCTCTGCACACCTACCAATGCTGCAGTCTAAAATAGTCAACCAATCACAGACATTCCCTCCTCATCTGATATGTAGAGCCCTTCCCTATCAAGGGAAATGAGTGAAGGCGCTTTTGTTGCCTGCCTCTCATCCTTCTGCACTTTCCAAGATTGCCTTTTTCCATTAAAAAGGAGGAGGGGGTACAAAGAGGAACAAGAATGTCTTTTATTTCTCAATCTTACTTAAATAGATTACTTCCTTCACATATAATCCTAAGGGGAAATTGCCAGTTTCTGTGTTTGTGGAAAGTCCAATTTCGCAGGCTGGCCTTTTCCAGCAGGTGTGGGCTGCAGCTGGCTCCAGGCCATCTCTGTCTTCCACCTCCCTGAGGCTTCCAAGTCACTGAGACCCACGCTGTGCCTTGGCCAGGAACGGGCCCATTCTCTTCTTGCCACCAGCCCTCTAGGAAACTTCAACAGGTGCCCAGGTCTCCTGGGTGCAGAGTGCACAGTCTTGCTCCACAACCGCCCGCTCATGTTGAGAGGAGACGCTCAGGTGGGACAGAGCTCTCTGAGCTGGTTCTCAGGAACTGAGCTGGCTACCACAGTGGAGCCCAGCGTCTAGCTGGTGTGAATCCAGCAGACCATCCCCAACGTGCCCCTGAACCTGGTTCCGCTATCCTCCCTGTAGTCTCGTTTACCACTTGCAGATGGATGACTTTGGACCAGAGTATCTGCTCCATTCAGGGCTTCTGCCACGACGGGATATTCTGCTCCTGCCTGTGCATCACAGCAGCCACCAGCCACAGCTGGCTATTGAACACCTGAGACGTGGCTGGTGCACCTGTGAAACAGAATGTTGTATTTAAACAGCCACATTCTGCCAGTGGGTAAAGTATGGAACAGTGCAGGTGTAGACAGGAGGGTGGTGAAACGCATCTCAGGAAGAAGAGCCGTTTACATGAAGCAAGAAGGCTGCAGCTTGAATGAGCCCAGGATCAGGAGGAGGGATCCTCCGCCCCTGCACGCCAGCCTGGGCAGGATCAGAAGGAGGGATCCTCCGTCCCTGCACGCCAGCCTGGGCAGGATCAGGAGGAGGGATCCCCCGCCCCTGCACACCAGCCTGGGTGGTCTTAAAGCTGCAGTGAGGTGGGCCCTTGGCATGGGGAATGCAGGAGTGCAGACTGAAAAGAGGGCATGGTGTGGGGCCAGCCCAGGGTGAGGAAACGGCCAAGTGGTGCACAGCTTCCTGTCGCAGGGGCCCATCAACTCGCTCTGTCAGCCTGCTGGGGCCTGAGTACTCGTTCAGATCACGAAGGCAGGCTCAGAGAAGCAGGGAAGGAGGGCGTTCCTCGATGGCAGTAACTCCATGCTGTGTGGTTCACTGTGGCGACAGCACAGAGCCGAGCAGGCCCAAGGCTGCAGGGATGTTGGCCTGGGACTGAAACACCACGCCCTACCCGAGGCGCAGCAGGGGCTTCTTCAGGGAAACTGAGCTGCTGCTGCGTCCCCAGTGCCTCTCCCCATGGCTGGAGAGTCAAAGCAGAGCCAGGGCCAGAGCTCCACGTGGGGCTGGTGACAGTGCTGTGACTGGCAGGCCCCAAGTCCCCAGCACTGCCTCTAATTAGGGGAACTTGGCATGTCCCTGGGCCTCTCTGAGCATCAATTTCACCTTTAAATTGAGGCTTGTAAACGGATCAAGCTTCTCAAACTCTAGCGAGCCTGAGAACAACCCAGAGTGCTTGTTCACGTACAATTCCTGGGTTTCTGGACAGGATTCTGGAAGAGAATACTAACAGAAAAGCAGGTGAAAGCTGATGAAGTCTAGAGTTAATTAACTGTAATGTGTCAGTGTTGCTTTCTTCGTTTTTACCAATGCACTTTTATAATGTAAGATGATACATTAGAGGAAGCAAACTGGGTGAGGGACATCACGTTATCTTTGCAGCTTTTCTGTGACTCTAAAACTGTTGCAGAATAAAATGTGCATTTTTTTAAAAAGTTTGTTGCTCAGCCCAACCCCAGCCATTCTGAATTCAGTAGGTTTGAGGGTGGGGCCCCAGGGACTGTGATGGGAGTGATCCGCTGACTGGGTTGGAAAACACTGAACTTTGCTCCCATGGTGCTCCCTGGAATCACTCCTGGGCCCAAGTTCTGTGAGGTGGCTTTCCACCCAAGCAATAGGGGTACAGCCAGAAAGCAGGCCACAGAGGCCAGAGAGTCAGAGCCCGGCCTGTAGTCTGCAAGGGCCAGAGGGAGCCGAGGGGGCAGGAGATAAGAAGTCCAGATGCTGGCACGCCTCCCTCACTGCCCCATGCACCTGCCATGCACCTGTCACGCACACAGCAGTGCACACCTGTGCGGTGTGGGGGGCACCCCAAGCACCCACCCCTGAGGTCTGCAGGTTCCACTCCTGGGAAAGCACGTAAGGAGCTGATGGCGGAGGCTTGGGCCTGAAGTCAGAGCTCAAGAGTAGATGGAAGATCTGAACTGTGGATGAAAACAGCAAAAATGCCGGAAATCTAAGTGCGGAGGCCCCAGCCTGCTGCCTGCAGACCCTCCCTGGGTGGGGAAAGGCCTCAGCTGAATAAGGGAGTTGGCCAGTGTGGTGGGGGAGTCAACCTGGGAGCACCTCAAGCCTCATGACACAGAAAAGACTGGTGGATTTGCACCCGGGGGTTGGATAGGGACATTCCAGCACAGACCGCAAACGGCCTATGCCGCCTGTGAAGGCAGGTGTGGCCGGGACACACCGTGGTTAGGAGGGGCAGGGCGAAGGGGCCTGGGCCCTGGAGAGGAGCATGCCAGAACGCGGCTGTTCCCCGGGATCTGGAGGAACATAGGAAGCAGGACAGGGAGAGCGGGGCTCCGGACGGCAGCCAAAGGGGCAGCGGTGGTTGCAGCCCCCAGGGAGGGTGGGCCAGTAGAGCCTGGGAGGAGCCCCCAGTTCGGCAGACTTTGCAGGGAGAGGCAGGGAGGCTGGGGCTGAAATCCAGGCAGAGGGGATGTTGCCAAGACACTGACTGGAAGGCGGGTCGGCAGGACACGGTCAGATGATTCCTGCCCTTTCCGGGGTGACTGCAGTGCCTCCACATGGGTAGCATGAGCTCCTCCATCACCCCCAGTAGAGTCCATAGCCCCGAGCATGGGCACTGGGGCTGCTGGGCCTGCAGAACCCATTAGAAAATACAGAACTTAGGCATCTGCATCTCCAGGGTTGGGGCCCAGGCATCTATCTGTTTATGTCTCGAGGTGATTGTAATGAGCAATGAGGTTGGGAAACTGCCAGAAGAAAGCACTTCCCAGTCCCTAGCCTACAGGATTCTGGCCCCAGGGACACAAGCTGGACGAGCAGGCTCTGGCTATCCTCAGGGAAGTGACTGTTCTGCCCTCACGCCTGCACAGCACTAGAGTTTCAGTGCTCAGCCTCTCCCAGCTGAGTCTATGGGCTGGAGTGCTTCTAGCCCAAGGAGTTATTGCTGCCATAAATTCAAAGAAATGAAGCATTTTGGAAGATAATTTTCTTTTTGATTCCCAGCCAGGCTTCCTTGGAGAGTCAGCGGTAAGTCCAAGCCGTCCCCGAGCAGAGTCTCCCTCTCCTCCCTGGGCTACCCCTGCTGCAACCTCACCCGCTCTGGCTCTGGACAGGCTGCTGCTTCCTGAGTCCATGGAGGCTCCATCTGAGCCACTCAGTTTCCCTCTCCGGTATCTCCATGGCAGAGCAAACCTAACAGTTCCAGCATTTGCTCAAGAACTTTCCATCTCTCCCTTCACCGTCTGTTTCTACTCTTTGGTTTCCATAAAAATTCCTTGCACAACTGGCTTGGTCCAGTTCTGCCATCAGCATCTGGGCCGCTGCCTGCTGTAAGCTGAGAGCTGACACAATCAGAAACAGTGCCCTGCTGGCTGGGGCGTAACTTAGCTCAGATGACACTCTGTGGCCAATGTCGTATTTTCCCCAGATGCTACTGGAGCCACACAGAGGAAAATCGACTGTGTGTAAAGCTAATGACAGGTTGAATACATCAGGGATTGCTTAGTCTTGGTTGGATAATACAACACATGGATCCTTGGCAAGTGCCTTCATTCATTCATTCACTCATTCACGCAAACTTGACTGAGTGGCTATCCTGACCCGTGTGCTGTGTTAGGTAGATTCCATCAGAGAGGAAAAGAGGAGCAATGGTAAGGAGTGTGTGTGTGTGTGTGTGTGTGGGTGCACTCGTGTGGCATGGTTAAATATGGACTGTGTAATATACATGATACAACGAACATGAGTGACCATCTAGGCATAAGAGGAAGTCACTCTAAGAGCTGTGCAGTGGAGGCCAGGCATGGTGGCTCATGCCTGTAATCCCAGCACTTTGGGAGGCCAAGGCGGGTGGATCACGAGGTCAAGAGATCGAGACCATCCTGGCCAACATGGCGAAACCCCGTCTCTACTAAAAATACAAAAATTAGCTGGGCATGGTGGCGTGCATCTGTAGTCCCAGCTACTAGGGAGGCTGAGGCAGGAGAATTGCTTGAACCTGGGAGGCAGAGGTTGCAGTGAGCCAAGAGAGCACCACTGCACTCCAGCCTGGGACCTGGCGACGGAGCAAGACTCTGTCTCAAAAAAAAAAAAAAAAAAGAGCTGCACAGTGTAATATTTCACGGGAAAGAATTTCAGAGGGGCTCTGAGCAGCCCCCAAAGCAAGGACAGGTCCACCAACCACAGGCAGTCTTTATGTGTGCCCAGAGCAGGAGGGGAAGAGGGGGTGGTCAGAGGCTGGAGGCTGGGGACACATCCATCCCATTTCTAAGCACCACCAGCCCTCCATGCTCAGCTATAACCTTAACCTCACATCCTCTCCTGAATACCCCAGAGCTGGAACCAGGGCTTTGGCATGTGGGCTGATGAAAACCTTATTAACTTGATTTTGCACCTTGGAGGATGGTGGCTCTGGTATTTGCTGAGCAGGTAGGTGGCCATGTGGTGGGACCCGGATGTCCATAAAGCTAAGAGCTGCCTGGGGAGAGAGATTGTCTGAAGTCACTGTCAGCTGGGGAAAGTGACAAGGGCCCTGAGAGGGCAGATGACATGCTAGGCCACGAGAAGGAACCAGGAAACACTTCCAAGAGGGATGCATGGGGCAGGCTTCATGGAAAAGCGTAAGAGGATGTGGAAACAGTGAGTTTGCAGGAGGCGGGTAAGTCAGGTGGGCACTTGCCAGGAACAGGGAACCACGGAATAGACCCAGCAGGGAAGTGGTGGACACAGTGGGGGCAAGAAGAGGGAATTGGAGCTGGACTTTGGAGGCCTTGAGTGGCAATCTAAGGACTTTGAGTTTGACCCCAAGAAGGTGACGCGGCCCTGGGAAGTGCCTTTAATGGCTGGGGATGGCAAGGTCAGCACCCATCATGTTCAGGGACCAGAGTCTCATAGCCCAGTGGAGCGGGCATGGGCTGGAGTGGAGGGTGAACTAAGAGGCAGACAGATGTCCCCGAGAGCATGAGCTGAGACCGGCTGGGAATGTGAACAGAGAGGACCAGGCGCTGGTGAGCCCGGCTGTGGCCGAACCAGCCTTGTGGCTTCACTGAGACATTCCTCAGAGGCAACCGAAGTTTCAGGGAAGAAGCTGTATCCTTGGGCTTCCAGCACTGGAAGGATCAACCCTTCAGTCACACATGACAACCTACTCTCAGGTCGTTCCTATCAACTCCTGGTGGGCCACCTGGGGCCATCTTGGTTTGCTCACTTTGAGTTCCCTAGGCACTAGAAAGTAAACTGGATTTTTTTTAACTTTGGAGATTCAGACTTTCAGTCCTACAAAAGATTGGAGGCTGAGTAAGTGGACTGTCCTGTCCCCATGTGAACAAGTGGGCGAGCTACTCAAGCTGCTGTGTTCTGGAAAGAGGACAATGTATATCCAGGTCTCTATTCAAGTCCCACTCTGTGGCTTGGGCAGCTCCCTGAGATTCACAGTTCCCATCAACAAAGTGGCATTGTGAGTACCTACCTGCTAGACTAAGAAGAAGGGAGGAGCTGAGAACAAGCTTGTCACCATCGGGCGCACCAGTTGGCATTTTCTTCTCTTCTTCCTGAACAGATCGCAGAGCAGCCTCCCCGGCAGCCAGGTGAGTTCTAGCCAATAGGATGTGAGTGAGGGAGCACTCTTCTCACTTCTGCAGGCTGGATCCAGATGTAGACACTGAGACCCTAGAGAACAGAGGAGCCACAAGGTAGAAGGATTCCTAGAAGGAATCAGAAGAGGGAGGACAGCTGCCTGCCAGCCAGGACCTCACATTTTTTACTCTTCGGGTGATAAACAATAAACTTCTGTGTTTGCAACTGTGGACATTGTAGGGTCCTTTTGCTATAGAAGCCAGCATTACCTCAAAGGAGACAGACATGTCATCTGCAGAACCTCTTCCAAGGCAAGCTGGAGCAAAATCCAAGGAGCTGTGTCTGAACAAAGCAAGGTAATTCAGGACAAAGTAAAGGGCAGTGTACAAGGACCGAGTCAAGTCCAACTAAAAGCACACACTTTGGAAAGGAAGAAGCCCCGAGCTCACGGTTCTCCCTTAAGATAGAACCTTCCTTCTGCATTGAAACAAAGCAACAGGTCCATGCTCTGGAGATCTAACTCCCCAGAATAAATGTCTGACCACATGTAAGCGTTAATCATGTAATGTGATTAGGGCCAACAGCGTGACTTAGCCTAGTGGAGAAAAGCTCTGAAAAAGGTGCAGGGAAACGCAGATGATCACGCTTTGCTTTAACTCGGAGAACAGGAACAGCAGGGCAAGCGACGTTAACTACAAGACCCAGGCTCGGCTGTCGTGCTCTTCCTGGGAGCATCAGGCACTCACCCCACCCCCGCATGCCCTGGCCACATCCATAGCTGCTGCCGCAGACACACCGCACATCTGGGCTGGCTTCCCCTGTAGTGGCGAAAGCCAGAAAGATTCACTTCCACATGGATCTGCCACCTGCAACAGGGTACATGTTAACTCGGGTTTAGAACTTGCTAACTGGAGGTGCAATGCAACTGCACCGGTGCATGCAGCACAGTGGGAGCCCCGAAACCTGCCCCTCAACAGCTGCCTTCCTGGTCCAGCGCCACTGCCCTTGGCAACACTGCAGGGCAGAGGGGTGGGGATCAGCAACTTCTTAATCCTGGGGCACAGGCAGGAAATGTAAGCCAGCCCTGGCCCTGCCTGCACTCCCAAGCATGGGCTGTGACAGCCTGGAATCCCAGGTCAGCCACTCAATTGCCCTGTGGCCTGAGGCAAGGTTCTCACCATCTCTGAGTCTCTCTCCTCTGAAAAGTAGAGCTGATGCCTGCATCTCCTTCCCAGGCTGCTGGGACCCTGAGTTCTAGCCCAGTGCTGCCCAGTATCATTAGCGCCCTTGCCAGTCACGAGGTCTGACAAGTCATAAATGAGTTGTGTGAGTCACTGGTCCTCTGTGAAGCTCGGTTTTTTCTTCTACCTGGCGATGGAATAGACTCAGTCCTGCCTATCCCTGTTGATGTTGCTGCAGGAGCAGCTGCAAAACCCACCAGACCATTTATTGCCATGACAGCCTGCCATCACCATCCCTAACCACGGAAACCCCAGGTGACTCTCCGGCTGTTGCAGGAGGAAAAGGGCCCAGGTGACTCTCAGTGGCAGCTACAGGAGCCCAGCGCCCCAGCACTCACTGCCTGAATCAGATGTGGCTGCGGAGGGCGGATGTGCAGGAACGAGGGCTCTGGGCTCATTAGAGCCTGTGGCCATGGCAACCTCATCAGGAGCTCCATTTAGGGATGATTAAGGAATATTTACATTAATTAAGAGTCCAAACATCTTCCTTGTCTGGGCAGGGACCTGACCTACACATGCCTCTCCCCAGCCTCTCAGTCCCCTTGGCTATGCCCTGGGCAGGCTTGCGGGGTGCTGGAGCAGGTCCTGAAGCGGAAGGGTCCTGGCTCTGCTCTCCAGCCTCTCAGAACCTCACTTGCATTGACACACTTCCCCGCTGCTGCCCTCAGCCTTCTAGGTGAGCCATCAGCAGCCTTATGCACATGCTCCCTCTGCTTTATTCACAAAACAAACCATCCTCGCTGGGCTCATTCGGACACTTCCTTCCCTCTGACATCACCATGAACAATAGTCACAGTTTTGTTTGAAACAAAATTGTCTAATGTTGTGCAAAAATACAGAGTCACTTTGAGTCACCCAAAGACATGTGACATCCCGGAAGCTGGAGCAAAATCCAAGCCCCAGAGGCATCCCACAGATGACCACAGTGAACCTGGATGTGCGGGGACCCAGGTGGAACCCAAGGACTGGGGACAAGAAGGCGGTTTGGAGGGAGAGGGTGGGAGCCCTCCTGCAAACACCCCTGACTCTGCAGTGAGGTCTCACCTGAGAAGCCCCCCATGGCTTCTCAGTTCTTTGTGGAGACAGTGGGTGCAGAGACCAGCAGGTCAGCCCCAGGGTGAGCAGCACATCCCGTGGGGAGGAGCTCCTTGCTGGGAGATAGGGAACTCATCTCCCCTAACAGGCTTGTAGCCCTTCCTTCCTCTAAGCCCTGCCTGTGGACTCGCTCCACAGAGGTCCATCCTGCTCTGGGTCTCAGCCACATAAAACCACCCTCCACACCCACCACGAGCCCCGGCTCTGCTGCTGGGCCTGCTCTAGCTGCCTTCTCCTTCGTTTCCTGAAGACATTGCGGGACCTCCCATCCTCATTTCATGAGCACAGAGGACAGGGGAGAACAGCCCAGGGCCGAGTGGGCGTGAGTGCCTGCTGCTCAGATGGGTCCAAACACACCCCTGCTTCCTGTTTGTTCCCCCAAATTCCTGATCCTCACCTCCTTGGGGGCTGGGAGTGAGAAGTGACCCCCTTCAGAGCCCAGCCCTCTGATCAGAGCCCATACCTCCCAGGCAGAAAGGCCAAGAAGGCCCCCAGCCCCCAGGAAGTCAGACCTGGGAGCACACTTGCAGCTGGAGGCTTGGAGTCCTTGGTACAGGAGATTCCCTCAGTTGGGGAAAACCTTAGCTTTTGGCTGCGCCTAGCTGGGTGCCCAAGCCTGGTATCCAGGTCCTTAGCTAGGACGCTGGTGGCGCTGTCCCTCTCCCTGATTTCCTTGTCCCCTGCTGCTGGCTGGGCTCCTGGCCTGAATGATCTGAGCAACCCACAGCAGCATGGCGCTATCTGTGGCCAAGATCCACCTCATCCAATGCCCGGAACCTGCTGTCCCAGTCTGCCTGTGGATATTGACAGGCCTGGGTGGAGCAAGGACCTTCCACGACACCGTGTAGTGGAGGGCTGACCAGCTTCCTGGGGAACCATCCTCCCTGGGACCCTCTCCAGTCTCAGCCTGTTCAGTTCCCACTGGCTCTCCTGGGACAGTCAAATGTCCCTGTGTGTGTAGCTTGCACCATCCTTGATATGATTTTCATAAAGTGGTGGCCTGGACATGAATTTCTAAAGACAGTGGCACCAAAATATGTCATCCACCCCCTGTGTTCCTCTCATGATGTGATGTTGACCTTCCTCTATTCAAGGGATGCCTATGTCCCCTGAACCCAAGTGGACCTTGGAAGCCACTCCAACCAATAGATCCAGGAAAGTCACACTATGTGGCTTCTGGGGCAGGGCTGCTTCTCTCCTGGTCCCGTGCCTCCTGGAGCCCAGGGCTACCACGTGGGACAGCGCCACGCAGGAGGCCATATGGAGAGAACACAGTGGGCCTTGGACGCCCACAGGGCCCAGCTGGCCAAGCCTCCCTGCTGGGGGTCCCGGAGCTGAGACAAGCCCCCACACGGCACTTGGTCCATGTCCCTGACCCACGCACCAAGAATGGAGTACATACCTTTGTGCAAAGCGCTGAGGTTTGGGGTTGTTTGTTACACAGCCATAGTGACTAAAACAATCTGTTTCTCCAAGAACGTCTTTGCTGGGCTTGTAGCCTGTGGGAAGCCCTGGGTGTGAGCTAGGATGTGATTATGCTCAATTGTAACATGGGAGGAGGTGGCAGCTCATCCCTCTTAGGTGGCTCTGCTCATCCTTGCCCTTTCATGTCTCTTAATCCAAACCCAGCTGAGGCTTTTTCTCTGGGTCATCTTAGAGTCCTACATTGTCAGTCACAGCAAAATGGCAAGTGTGCAGGAGCTGAACTAGAAATGCCCAGTATTACATCCCCAGCCTAGGCAGATGGTGGAAGCAGGCTTGCACAAACCTGCTGTCCCTGCAGAATCGCCCCAAGGAGGGGTGACAGATGCCAGCCTGCTGCAGCAGCCAAGCACCAAGGAGCCAGTGTGTGCCTGGGACCCTGGATCTCCCATGCACACCCCATACAAACTTCTGGATGTGGGCCGGGTTTCTAGGAAGCAACATAGTAGCACCCGAGAGTGAGGAATGACATGGCCAAGGTCTAATCATGATTTTAAACAAGTTATAAATGAATCACAGTGCATCCATCCACTGGCATACCATCCTGCAGAGCTACACGTGCTTGTGCGCCTCTAGAAAGCTGTCTGATGATAGCACTGAAGGAACACTGAGGCTGCAAAACATCACGTCACCTATTTCATGCACACGCGTGCACACACACACACACACACACACGCTATTAGGAAGAGAATGGGTGTAAAGAAGTATGTGCTTAATGATTAATGGTGATTTTCTCTGGGAAAAAATTATAGAGAAATTCTTCTTCTGATATACTGTATATATATTTAAAGCTAGGATTTTTTAAAGATACTAAAAGACTTTTAGAAAGAAGATCTGCTGTGCAGGTAATTTTGCAGCAGCGCTGGGGCCCTCAGGAGGTGGGAGGGCTGCTCCACTCCTGAGTCCTGAAGTGCAGTGCTGCCAGAGGCAGAGGGCGGGGCAAGGGACAAAGGACAGGGGACATGGGCAGGAGCAGGGGATGGGGCAGAGGAAAGGGGACCTCCGGGAGCCGAATCTCCAAGGATAAACCTGCCCTCTGTGTCAGACTGGGAAATGTGATTTGCTTCATGCACAGTTACCGGAAGGACCCACTGGCCCAGGTGTTCAGGTGCCCAGAGCCTTCGGCTGTGCGATTCTGTCCCATCACTCCAGTCACCTCTCAGGCGGAGCATTTTTCTTTTCACCTCCCTTCCTCAGTCAACAAAGCCTCGCTGCTTTGATAGTTAACAAAGAGTCCTGATTTACTGGCTTTTCCTGAGGATGTCCACACTGGCCTAGTAACTCATGGCGTTAAGCCTAAAACATAAAAGGCACACACACATGGGATGTCAGTGGCAGTGAGACCTTCCACAGACGAATCACCCCCTTTCAAAGGCACTCGCAGACATCTCAGAGAACAGAGGTCACGGGCCTCCCAGAGCACAGGTCTTGGACGAGCATCTTAGCATCCCCAGAAGCTGACAAACACCAAATCCCTTTCATCCAGACCAGCGCGTCTCAAACCTTAACCTGCCCATGAAACGCCTGGAAATGATGTTAAAAGGCAGATCTGGTTCTCGGGGCTGGGGCAGCGCCTGAGATTTTGGAAATTATCAAGCTCCCAGGGAATGCTGATGCTGCTAGTCCAGGAACCACAAGTTGAGTCACAAAAGTCACTGCTTCAGTTACCCACGGAACCTTGTGGGAAGCAGAAGAGCTCTGATGCCATTACACATGAAAGAGTCACTATGTTTTTTATGTTTGTTTCTGGTGCCTTCTACCTTCTCTTCTAGGTGTGTCTCAACTAGGATGCCTAGACTTCAGTTTCATTTATTGATTGCTGCAGAACACTTCAGAACTTAGCAGTTTAAACAACAGGAATTAATTTGAGCAGGGGCTCATCTGGGCGGTATGCAAGGGCTGGCAGACCCTGTGTTCACATATCTGGGGTTCTCTAAAGAACTAGTGTGTCTGGGAGTTGACCAGACATGCAAGTTCTCTCTCCTTGTGATCTGAAGGGGGTAGTTTGGGCTTCCTTATAGCATGGTGGTCTCAGACCAGTTGGACTTCTTATATGATAGCTGCCTTCCACAAGAAAGCATTCCAAGAAGACAAAGCCCCACGTAGAAACATTGATTAGGTCTCTGCCTGTATCACATATTCTAACATCCGTTCTAAGCAAGTCACGTGGCCAAGCCCACAGTCGATGGGGAAGGGGCCTTCACAAGGGTGAGAACGCTGGACGGCGTGGCTCACTGGGGCTGTGGGCTTATTTACAAAAGCCTACCATAGCCTCTAACTTCTGATTCCCACATTGGTGTTTATTCAGCTGTCCTTATCTGAAGTTCAATTTCCTTAGAAATTATGTTACCTAATAGCTCATTTGGGGGAGTCTTGGATCTCTTGCAATTATCAGAAAACTGCTTTCTGAATTCAGCTTCATTAGAACATTTAAAAGGAGGCAGTTCATTAGAAGTTCAGAAATACTCATTGTCATTCAAGACTTGCTTGCTTAAGTTATTACATTGAAAATTAATTAATTCTTTTAGTCATATTTTTTAATGGAGGAGGAATTTAATTCTTTGAATAACATGACAAATTTCTGCTGAGGACTGACAGCTGTGGATATTAATCACTGTTCTCATTTCAGAAACCATTCTCCCTGCCCAATTTCATTATTTCACAGTGAGGAATGGTTTAGAATCACCACTGGCAAAAAGAGAATTTGGACCACAAGCTAAATGGTCCTGAGGACCTATGACCCAGATACAAGTTAGGGTACTGTCATTACTGATAGGGTGGTGAAGGGGTGGGGATTGTCATCCAAACCCTGGGGATTTCACCATCCCACACTCTGTGGCCTGGCAGCATCAGCCAGCAGCAGCATCGCTCACCCTACAAAGTTGCTCCCACACTTGTATCTGGGGTGGCTTTTAAGAAATGGGCAAAAGATCACTTTGGCATTTTCCTTAACACGTTTTGTCCACATATTCTTATTAAAAAGTGGAAGAGATCGTAAAATGTTCCAATCAAATCAAAAGGATATGCAATGAAAAATCTGTTTCTTTCCAGCCAGCAAGGCTGGATGCCAATCCTCAGCATTCCCGAGACAGTGAGTCCAGTTTCTCACTGTGTGTGCAGGTGTGTGTGTCTGAGTGTGTCTCTGTTCCACATTCACTTTTGAGTGTTTGCTAAAGAACACTTCAAAACTTAGCAGCTTAAACAATAGGAATTAATTTGAGCTAGGGCTCAGCTGGGGAGTTCTTCCTTCAGCTCTAGGTGTGTATGCAAGGGCTCTAGAAATCTAGGCTGGAAGTTACTTTCTCTGAGCTCCTTGAAGATATCATCGTATTGTTTTCAGGTTTTCATTGTTGCTGTTGAAGTCAGATTAAAGCATGTCTTTTCTTCTGGATTCTTTAAAGATTTTTGTCTTAGCTTTATTATGATGTACCTAGATGTTGTTTTCTTCCTACTCAAAGCCCTATTTCTTTTGGGTCTGTGGCCAATGTCTTTAACCAGTTCTATGAAGTTTTCAGCAGTTATCTCTAAGTATTATTTCTGTCCTATTTATTATTTTGCTCCTTTTTAGAATCTAATTACATGTATATTAGATATTTTCCATATGTTCTACGTCTCTTAAGGTCTTTATTATTAATTCCTTTTTCTCTTCATGCTTTAATTTAGATATTTCTTCAAGTTTATCTTTCTTTTCTTTTTTTTGAAAGAAAGAAGTAGAATAAAGAGAAAACAGAAAGAAAGAGAAGGAGGGAGAGAGAACGAGAATCTTGCTCTGTTGCTCAGGATTTCATTTAAATCTGTGAAATGCTTACGCAATTACTAAAAAGTGATTTATTTCCTATTATGTGATCACTTTTAGAATAGGTATGATATAATATTGAAAAAATATATGGTTTGTGGATATGGGGTGGTATGT
>CAUYQU010025354.1:0-22116 GCA_963574635.1 Cheracebus regulus | reverse complement strand
GTGTGGCTCCTTCTCCGGGAATCTCCCAGTCTGTGGGCATCAAAAATTCGTCTGCAATTGCGGCATCCACTCACTCTCTGCGCTTTCACTGGGAGCTACAATCCTGAGCTGCTGCTACGCGGCCATCTTGGATCTCTCTCTCGTGTTGATCTTTTATCCTGTGACACGGCTGAATTCACTTACACTAAGTACTAGAATTTTTCTCTTTATTGATACTAGGACTTCTTGCTAGACTCCTTGAAAATTTATACATAGACAATCATGTCATCTGCAAATCGAGGTAGTTTTATTTTTTTTTCCTAATTTGTATAACTTTTTAAAAATCTTGCTGAGTAAAAGTGGTGAGATCTTAAACTCCTGCCCTGTTCCCAGCCTTAGGGGAAAACATTTAGTCTTCATCATTAAGTATATTAGCAGTTTTGTTGTAGATGTTCTTTAGCAAGTTTCAGTATTTTTGGCTTTTGTCAAACTCTCCTTCTTCATCTATTGACAGGATTTTTCTTTATTTGCTTTTGGTGTGTTGAATAACACTGATTGACTTTTGAATGTTGATCCAGTAGTCTTGAAACCCTGGAATAAATTCCACTTTGTCATAGGCATATTTTAAAATATATTTTTGGGTTCATTTGGTTAGTGTTTGTTGAGTACTTTTGTATCTAAATTCATGAGAGATATTACTCTATAGTTTTCTCTTTGCATTGACTTTGTATGGTTTTGGTATCAGGGTAATACTGGCCTCATAAAATGTTTGGGGAGTTTTTCTTCCTTTTCTATTTTCTCCAGGAGATTATGTAAAATTGGTATTAATTTTTCTTTTAAAGATTCATAATACTCCAGTGAATATTTATTATAAGAAAGTGAAACAATTTGGCTTTGGAGATTTCTTTTTATCAGGAGCTTTTAATAAAAGATACTTCTTTTTAATTGTTAGGGCCCTTCAGATGATCACTGGCACACTGGTGAGTGTTGGTAATTTGTCTTTGAGGAATTTGTCATAAATTACTTAATTATCATAATATCCATTAATTATACTCTTTGTATAGTTTTCGAAGTGGTTACTCTGAATTTGCATGCTCTATAGTGATACTCCTATTTAATTATTGATATTGGCGATTTGTGTGTTTTTTTCGTTTTTCATTCAGTCTGCTAAAGGTTTATCAATGTCAGTGATTTTTTTGAAGAATCAACTTTTTGTTTCATTGATTTTCTATATATTTTTATGTTTTCAGTTTCATTTATTTGTGTTCTTGTCTTTTTTGTTTGTTTATTTATTTATTTATTTGAGACGGAGTCTCCATTACTCAGGCTGAAGTGCAGTGGTGTGATCTTGGCTCACTGCAACCTCTGCCTCCCAGGTTCAAGCAATTCTTCCGCCTCAGTTTCCCAAGTAGCTGGGATTACAGGCACGTGCCACCATGCCTAGCTAATTTTTGTATTTTTAGTAGAGAAGGGGTTTCACCATGTTGGCGAGGCTGGTCTCAAACTCCTGACCCCAGGTGATCTGCCCGCGTTGGCCTCCCAAAGTGCTGAGATTACAGGTGTGAGCTGCCATGCCAGGCCGGGGTTCTTGTCTCTATTATTCCTTTCCTTCTGCCCATATTTTAAATTATACTTTTCTCTTGTTTTTCTACTTTCTTACTGTGAGAACTTAGGTTATTTTAAGAAACATTTTCTTATTTACTGCTATAAATTTTCTTAGCATTTCTTTAGCTGCATCCTACATATATTCATATGTTGTCTTTTATTTTCATTGGTTGTATGTATTTTAATTTTAATTTTGAGACTTCTCTTTGACCCATTTAATACGTAGTAGTGTGTTGTTTAATTTCTACGTATGTAGAGATATACCTGTTTCAAAAAATTGATTTGATGATTGATTCCCTTATGGTTGCCTATTCACTCTGCTGACTGTTTCCTGGGTTTTTTTTTTTTTTTTTGGCTATGATTTTGGTGTCATACCCATGAAATTATTGCCAAAATCAACAGCATAAAGCTTTTTCCTTATGTTTTCTTCTAGAAAGTCTTAAAGTTTGGAGTCTTATGTTTAAGTCTTTAAACCATTTTGAGTTTATTTTTGTATTATTGTGAGATAAGAGCCCAATTTCATGTTTTTGTATGTGGATAGCTGGTTTTCCCAATACTGTTTTCTGAAGAGACCATCATTTCCCCATTGTGTATTCCTGGCACCCTTGTTGGAGATCACTTAACCATATACGTCTGGTATTATTTTCAGGTTCTCAATCCTGTCCCTTTGGCCAAATTTGTCTGTTTTTTATATGTCTGGTTTGGGATTTCATTTTGATTTCCAGACAGGGTCTCACTCTGATGACCAGGCTAAAGTGCAGTGGCATAATCACAGCTCATTATGGTCTTGACCTCCCAGGCTCAAGCGATCCCCCCACCTCACCCTCCAGAGTAGCTGGGACCGAAGGTGCATGCCACCACACCTGGCTAATTTTTTTACTTTTTGTAGAGATGGGGGTCTCTCTATGTTGCCCTGGCTGGTCTTGAATTCGTGGGCTCAAGTGATTCCTCCGGCTTCGGCCTCCCAAAGTGCTGGGATTACAGGCATGAGCCTGCACACCTGAACTATATGTCTGTTTTTATGCCAGTAACATACTGTTTTGATTACTGTTGCTTTCTAATACATTATGAAATCAGTTTTGTTCTTCCTTCTCAAGATTGATTTGGATATTTATGGTCTTCTGTGGTTCCAGATGAAGTTTAGAATTATTTTTTCTATTTATGTAAACAAACAGGCCATTAGGATTTTGATAGGGTTTACACTGAATCTGTAGATCGCTCTGTGTATTAGGGATATTTTAACACTATTAAGTCTTCAGATCCATGAACACTTCCATTTGTTTGTTTCTCGTTTAAATTTCTTCATCAATATTTTGTAATTTTCTGTATACAAGTCTTTCACCTCCTTCGGTAAGTTTATATCTATGTATTTTATTGTTTCTGGTGTTCTTGTAAATAGATTTGTTTTTCTAATTTCCTTTTTAGATAATTTGTTATTAGTGTATAGAAATGCAATTGATTTTTATATGTTGATTTGTATCCTGCGATTTTATTGAATATATTTATTAGTTCTAAGAGTTTTTTTAATGAATCTTTAGGGTTTTCTAAACATAAGATTATATCATCTGCAAAAGCGACAAATTTACTTTTTACTTTCTGATTTGGTTCCCTTGAATTATGATTATTATTATTTTTTGCCTGATTGCTCTGAATAGGACTTCTGGTGTTGTGTTATGTTGAATAGAAGTGGTGAAAGGGGCATCCTTATCTTGTTCCTGATCTTAGAGGAAAGGTCTTCATTTATTCACTATTAAGTATGATGTTAGCTCTGGACTTTCCATATATGACCTTTATTTGTTGAGATAATTTCCTTCTGGAATGCCCATAAGTCATATATTGGATTGCTTGATGGTGCTCTGTGTCTCTTAAGCTTTCTTCACTATTTCATTACTCTTTCATCTCTGCTTGAGCTCCTGCTAAGCAGGAAAAAAGAAGGCGCTTCCTTTTGCCTTTCAAGTGTCATAAAGTGAGTTATGGAGAATCCAGAGCAATGGGGCAGAAATTGTTTCCCCTGATTTTTTTCTAGCTCCCCCCTCTGCCATCGCTAGTGAACTTTCCACTTTATCTCTCTGCCAGTGCAGCCAGGATTGGGCGGCCTTCTGCCATTGTGTGGAGGAGCAGGAGCCATGAATCTGGGTGGAAGGGCAGCAGACCCCAGCCCAGTTCACGTACTGCCACTGGGTAAACAGGAGACACCAGGCCATGATCGCTTTAAGCCATTGGGATAGGGCCGGGACTCAACTGGATGTAAGTAGCTGTCTGTCAATGGGTAGAAGACAAGGATACACTGGCGTTAGGCTGCCTTCTGCAGTTGAGTGGAGTGCTGGAAGACACTGGGCCAGCTGGCATTAGCATTTCAGGTAGAAGGGCTCATCTCTGGCCTCCTGGTATGAGACAGAGAGTATGTTGACCTACCTGGGTCCCGCTGTTACTGCTGTGGGCAGGTCTGATCCTGTCATTGCTGCTGGCTGGTGTAGGTGTGGGGGATGGATTGGTCTTCTCTCCCCCAGCTTTGCTGGTGCAGCTACTGCCAGCAGATCAGCCAGCTGCGGCCACTGGATATGAATCTCCCTGCTAAGTTCCTGCTAAGCTTTCCCTTTCCTGAACCTTTTTTCAGAGAAAGCAGGCTTTTCTTTTGCATTTCTTTATTTGTTTGTTTATCTATTTGTGGTCTAGCCTATTGGCAGTTTCTGGGTTGCACGCCTCCCAGACACCCAGTCTGGGATATACGAGTGCTATAAAGAAAATGTGGTAGTTCACTGTGGCTCCTATCCAGTCTACCTTCTTCTTCCTGTATTTGAGAACCTGTTAAATTATTTTCAAGATATTTAGTTGTATTTAGAGGGAAGGAACAAGGAAAAGGAAACCTATGCCATTGTCCCAGAGCCAGACTAAAACAACTAAGTTTTGACATACTACAATCTAAATATCTTTATTTTTTCCCCTCTAGGTTACATTTCTGGTTCCAGCTAAGAAAGTTTTGAAAAGCTGCTTTTTAGACAAAATAAGCCCTTACTCTCAAAGGAAAGTTGCTCCTGAAATGCAAGCAGAAATCAGTGGTAAGTCATACAGTAAATATCTAAAGCATTTTAGATATTTGGTTTTAGATAGTTGCCCAGGGTCTGCTCTACTCACCTGCAAGAAATAAGGTGTTTCCTTTTGCCTTCCACTTTAGCCAGTTGTCTAGGGTCTGCTCTACTCACTCCAGAAAAATTGGAAGCCAAGGTTCTACTAGTTCTCTAAGTATTATTCTGGAGCGAGTAGATTTTTATTCAAACACTTATAGTTCCAGGACATAGCAAGGCAAGAAACACAGAACATAATAAAAATGTGTTGTTTATCTCAGTTGCAATGAGAATTTCTAACACCCAGATAATTGTTTCCAAGTATCATTTCATGATGAAAGGAGCCAGGGGTAATTGGACAAACTATTGATTCCAGGGATAAAGTAGGGAAAGCGTTAAGGTTAATGTGGAACATCTTTATGGGACAGAAAGTAAAGTAGCACTCAAAAAATTACATAGACTTGTCAAAAGGCTATAGAACCAGCTTGAATGGGGCTCACGTTGCCTAGGAAATTTGAGCTTTAGAATAAATAATGATAACATTATAATAAATAAATAAATAAATAAATTGAATAAAGTAAGAATCCATTAATCTGCACTATAAATGAAGTAAAAGCTCTTGCTTACAGTAGAATCCCATCTAATAACTGTAGAAGAAATGATGCAGTTAGAAAAACACTGTTTTACAATTATCATATAATAAGTGTCTAACACCAGAATCATTATTGGATACTAAAATTAGTGGATAGAAGCTTTGTGATTAATGGGATATTTACACATTCTCAATGCATCTTCCACAAAATAGTTAATAATTACAAAGGAAAAATAATCAATTTGCATTGGAGTAAGCTGGCAGACATCACTTTAACCACGTGATCAGGTTGCCAGAATCAATATTGGGACAATCCATATCATAATCTGGCCTTTATGATGTAACAAGAGAGACATGGGTGGTGTTCCTGCCATATAGCCTAACTTAAATAGAATCATGACAAAACAATCAGATAAATCCCAAATGAAGGACACTCTACAATATAATTAGCCCAAACTAGCAGAGCTTCATGGCTCATGCTTGTCATCTCAGCATTTTGGGAGGCCAAGGCGGGAGGATTGCTTGAGCCCAGGAGTTTGAGACGAGCCTGGGCAGCATAGTGAGACCCTGTTTCTAAAAAGAAAAAGAAATACAAAACTTAGCCTGGCGTGGTGGCACATGTCTGTCATCCCAGCTACTTGGGAGGCTGAGGTGGGAGGATTGCTTCAGCCCAAGAGGTTGAGGCTTCAGTGAGCTATGTTCATACCACTGCACTCCAGCCTGAGTGACAGAGTAAGACTCTGTCTCAAAAAAAAAAAGTTATCCCACACTATTGAAAAACAATCAGACGTAAAAGAAAAAAAAAAACCCGAGAAACTGTTTTGGAGTGAAATAGACAATAGTGACATGATAATTAAATACAAGGTATGATTCTGAAATGGACCTTTCATCAGGAGAAAAAAGCTATAAAAGGCACTATTAGGAAAATTGGTGAAGTTCACATAAACTCTGTAACTTAGATTTTTTTATCAATGCAAATGTTCTCATTTTGATAATTATATTTATCCTTAGGAACCATAATGAAGTATTTAGGAGTAAGACATTAAGTCTGCAACATATTCTCAAATGGTTCAGAATAAAGTTACAGGAGTGTTTATTTGTGTGTATATATGTGTGTATGGAGAGAGAGGGAGGGAGAAAAGGAGAGATAAGATAGTAAATCAGATGGTAAACTGTTAACAACTAAGGAATTTGAGTGAAGGAGTAAAGGGGGAATGTGAATTTCTTGTACTATCCTTATATATTTTTATGTTTGAAGTCACCACAACATAGAAAGTTCAATTTTTTTTTCTAATCGTACATCAGAGACTGCCTGGATGGAGCATATGTGTACACAGACATATGTGCGCTTGCACACCCACGTGCACACGGGTACACACACACAGGAGTTTCAGGTAATTAAAGGCTGGAACTATGAGTTCCAATTTGGTGATGCTATGCCAAGTAAACCATGATGTCTGAAACTTTTGAGCACAGATTTCAAACCAATTAGTTCCAAACCTATGTACACATAAATTTAAATAATAGCATCACCATCTTTGAGTACGTATAATATCCTTGGCACTGTTTTAAGTGCCTAAAATGAATTATCTTAGTTTTTACAAGACCATTATGAGGTATCCTCTGACATGAGACAGTTGATATGATTTTCCTAATTCCACAATAGAAGAAGTAGAAGCATTTGCTGAGGTATTTCAAGTAACGTGTTGAAGGTAATATTGCCAGCAAGGGGTGTGGTGGGATTTGAACCCAGGTGGCTTGACACTGTGCCTGTGCTCTTTAACTTACACTAAGCACATGGTGCCCTCATAGTTTTGAATGGGGTTAGGCAGGTAAATCCATATCCTTTGCAAATCTGCTATGGGGGCCAGGTAAGAAACCAGTTTCTTGAATGCCCCATGCTCTCCCTGGTCCACAGGACCTCATCATGCATGCTGTTCCTCTGCCTGGACAACTCTTCACACACCTTCCACTCAGCTAACTGCTGCTCACCCTTCACATCTGAACTCCTGGTCAGTCACTTGGGGAAACTGTATCCCATAAATAAGATTACAATTTCCTGCCACATCCATCAGAGTCCACTGAATTCTGCCTGTTGCACAACATGCCCATCACAGTTGAAGATTATTTACTTGTCAGTGTCCCCCAGCAGACTGTGAATTCTCTGAAATCAGGTTCCATATCTGCCTTGCTCAGCCCTAAAACCCCAAATCCCCACTGCACAGAAGTGTGAGGCCCACAGATCTGAGAGGTGAAAGCAGGGAGTTTTTATGGGAATACTGGGGTATATAGGAGTAATTCATCAACATCCTTTTTCTGTTCGTTCAAGTCAGGCTAAATTGGATGGAAAGGATTTTCATTGTCCTGGAATGAAAAATGATAGAGGATAAGATTAATTAGCCTGAATGAATCAAGATCATATTCAGTATTAGGAAAAAGTAAGGGAAAACAAAATTTAAGGGCAAGGTGTTTATGGGAAATGTTGCTTCATTCTTAAAAACAAAAACAGAAACAAAAAAAACTGCACTAAAGAGAAAACCAGGCACTCATTCTGTTGGACTCTGCTGTGACTGGATACGGTATCTGAAACTGTTACTATAAAGTATCAAGCAGATCCAAGGACTTTCTTCCTGTGCCATATGGAGACAAGAATCCGCTGCCTGCTGACTTCTGATCCTTCTCGCTGATTCTCATGCGTGCCTTTTGGTGTCTGCAAAAGATTCAAAACTACAGAGAGCTATGTTTGTTCCTACGAAGTTCCACTGGAGGGCGCAATATTATTACTGCAATCCACTAATAGAACGTGACCTGTTAGGGCTAACATGAATAATTTTACAGCTCATTTTTATAAGCTCTCTTAGTATAGGTCACCCAAAAGAGAAAACAGTTTTGTGCCTTAGATGAAAGGACAACACAGGAAATTATAAAAAATGGCAACAATCCTTTTGTTCACCATCCCCCAGGAGTCCTAGTTGCTTCCTCTGCAAATCAGTGATGGTGTATACAAAGAAGGCTATTAAAGATTCTGCGGCTGTGCGCGATGGCTCATGCCTGTAGTGCCAGCACTTTGGGAGGCTGCGGCGGGTGAATCACCTGAGGTCAGGAGTTCAAGACCAGACTGGCCAACATGGTGAAAAATACAAAAACTACAAAAAATTACCCAGACGCTGTCGCTACTAAAAACACAAAAACTTACCAGGGTATGGTGGCGGCCACCTGTAATCCCAGCTATTCAGAAGGCCAAGGCAGGAGAATTGCTTGAACCCCAGAGGCAGAGGTTGCACTGAGCCGAGATCAGGCCACTGCACTCCAGCCTGGGCGACAAGAGTGAAACTCCGTCTCAAAAAAAAAAAGATTTTGCTAACCTGTGGCAGGTCTGTTTGAGTCCTTCTGTATTCTTTCCTAGGAAAAGCATGAGGATTAAGGTTGGGTCATAGGACCTCATTCCTCCAGGAGTAATGGAACACCAGCTGCAGCAGCTCCGGTGTGTAGCAAGGGCTCAGAACTTGTCCATGACAAGGACTCAAAACTCGTCTTTCAAGAAAAGCCAGGCTTGGCTTGTGGCTCTACTTGCCCATGAATTACTATCATCTGCCAAATACCATCTAGTAGTTGATCAGGGGACAACTTCCAGGAAAACACAGCTGCAAGTCTCTCTGGTATTTCATGGTTCTTCACCACTAGAGAGTCCCAGAGGTGAAAGCTCTGAGGCAGGCTTCCCCCCTTTCCAGGTAACTGTTATTTCTGGGGAACTCTTAGTATACCCCACCTAGTGTGCGGGAACACAAAGGGAAGCTGCAACTTTGAGCAAAGCATCCCTGAGTACGGGGCTCTGATGTAGCTGTCACTTTCTAATATGTCTGATGTAATTACGTGTATACATTATTCTTCTTTACAATAAGCAGTATAATACAGTATGCTTTCTTTTGCTTCACTCTGAGCTTGGGCAAGTCACTCACCCTCTTTGAGTCAGTTTCCTCACTGTATAGTGCGTGGAAATGTCACCTATCTCACAGTCTACTGGAATTTGCCACAGTAACTACGCACTTGTAATAGTCATATATTTTTTTCTCTCAACAATATCTTTCAGGTACCAACTATGTGCCAGACATTATTCTATGCACTTGAGATACAGTGGCAAATAAGAACGACAAGATTCCTGTGCCCATATAGCATACATTTTAAGGGGAAGAAAAAGAGACATCACACAGTTTAAATATATGTATATTTCAGACATCGATAAATGTTAGGCAGAAAGTAAAGTTACATAGTGGAATGGAATGTGAGAAGACGTGAAAGGAGCTGCTTGAGATAGAATGTCCTTTAAAGACCTGTCCAAGGAAGTGACACTGAATGATAAGGATCCAGTATGTGAAAATTTGGGAGACCCATGTTTCAGCAAGTATAACAGTCCTCAAGTGATTTGATTCGTGTGTTTTAGGGACTAAAAGAATTTCAGGCTGACTGGAGAATGTTGGATGAGAGGAAGACTGGTAGGAGAGGAAGCTGGAAAGGTAATGAGTGGCCAGTTCACATAGTACTGTAAAGACATTTGAATTGTATTTTATTTTCAGTGCATTGAGGAACCATTGGAGGAGTTTGAAACAACAGAGGGATGTGATTTGATTTTCATTCTAAGAATCGCATGGGTGGATGAAACTGAAAGGTCAAAATTATTTTCTGAAAATACTAGAACATGATTGGCCATTTTCATTATGTTATTTGCACTAATGCTGCAGAAGCAATGGTGGGTAAAACTGCTAGGGTCAGCACAAATCAAGGTAGTGGCAGTAGCTGAGCCCCACACTACTGTACTAGTTATCAAATTCCTCATTGCCATATGAAAAGAAGCATACACACACATACACACACACCCCATCTATACATATATATGTAATCAAATCTCAACCCTTGAGTACACATCTTTTTAATGTTCTTTAGGATGAACAAAAAAGTGAGAACCTACTGGTAAAGGCCTTCTGTTTATTACCAAACCCAGATGATTGTCTCAAGGAAAAGAACTTGTGTGATAATTTGAGTTGCTAGCTTAACCAGGGGTCCCTAACTCCCAGGCGAGGGACTGGTACTGGTCTGTGGCCTGTTAGGAACTGGGCCACACAGCAGGAGGTGAGTGGAGGGCAAACAAGCATTATGACTGAGCTCCACCTTCTGTTAGGTCAGTGGCTGTGTTAGGTTCTTATAGGAGCGAGAACCTTATTATGAACTGAGCATGTGAGGGACCTAGATTGCGTGCTCTTTATGAGAATCTAATGCCTGATAATCTGAAGTGGAAGAGTTTCATCTTGACACCATCCTCCCCCCACAACCCCATCCATGGAAAAATTGTCTTCCACGAAACCAGTCCCTGGTGCCAAAAAGGCTGGGGACCCTGAGCCAAACTAGCTGGGTTTTTTCTTCTTGGAATTGCATTTTTACTTGAAAGGACCACTGGCAGACAAACTGGTTATTCAGATGTGGGTATCTGAAAGATGTCATCTTGAAAATAAACAAAGGGAACTTTGTTTCAACAAAAACACAACTTACAGCATTTACTGCCAATGATAAAACTGGAACTTGAGCAAAAATTAGAATTTTTGGAAAACATGAATCTGCCGTCATAAGCTTGATACTTGCACAATACTAGAGACTATTATGATGATATCAGGGCTATTGTTAATGAATGCGATTTTAAATTAGTTTGTATAACTGTTTTTAGATTTTTATTGTGGTGAAATATATATAACATACAGTTTACCATTTTAACCATGTTAAGTGTAGAATTCAGTGGCATGACATACACTCCTGTTGTGCACCATCACCTCTATCCATACCCAGAATTTTTTATCTAACCAAACTGAAACTGTTCCCATTAAACAGTAACTCCCCATTATCCCAGCTCCTGGTAGTCACTACGCTATATTCTATCTCTATGAATTTGATTGTTTGAGGTGATTCACACAAGGTAAATCATACAATTTTTTGTGACTATTTCATTTCATTATGTTTTAAAGTTTCATCCATGTTGTAGTATGCATCAGAATTTCATTCCTTCCGAAGGCAGAATAATATTCTATTGTATGTATAAACTACATTTGATTTGATTTTCATTCTGAGAATTCATGGGTGAATAAAAATAAAGGTCCTGTTTTCTTCCTTATTACTCAATTTTTAAGTTTTGCTTTATGGTTTTTGGTTTGTTTCTTTTTTGAGACAGGGTCCTGTTGGCTCTGTCGCCCAGGCTGGAGTGCAGTGGCACAATCACAGCTCACTGCAACCTCTGCCCCCTGGGGTCAATAGATTCTCCCACTTCAGCCTCCCAAGTAGCTGGGACTACAGGTGTGCACTACCATGCCCAGCTAATTTTTTATTTTTTTCTTGTAGAGACAGGGATTCATCATGTTTCTCATGGTGGTCTTGAACTCCTGGACTCAAGCGATCTGCTGGCCTTAGCCTCCCAAAGTGCTGGAATTACAGGCATGAGCCACTGGGTCTGGCTGTTTATGGGTTTTTAAAATTCAATTTTTCTTTTGGATACAGGGAGTAGATGCACACATTTGTTACATGGGTATATTGCACCCAGTTAATGAGCATGTTACCCAATAGATAGTTTTTCAACTTACAGTCTTCCTCTAGCCTTTCCCATCCTTTCCCATCTAGTAGTTGGTGGTGTGTACTTTTCTAACATTTATGTCCATGTGTGCTCAATGTTTAGCTTCTACTTGTGAGAACATGCAGTATTTCATTTTCTGTTCCTGCATTAATGTGCTTAGGATTATGGCCTCCAGCTCCATTCATGTTGCTGCAAAGGACATGAGACATGACTTTATTCTTTTTATGACTGTGTTGTATTTCATGGTATATATGCACCATATTTTCTTTCTTTAATCCACCATTCATGGGCCCCAGGATTGATTCTACATCTTTGCTATTGTGAATAGCACAGCAATGAACACATGAGTGCATGTGTCTTTTTTGTATAATAATCTATTCTCCTTTGGATTCCATATTAGTCTGTTCTTACATTGCTATTAAAGAAATACTCAAGACTGGGTAATTTATAAAGAAAGGAGTTTTATTTGGCTTATGTTTCTGCAGGCTGTACAAGAAGCATAACACTGGCATCTGCTTCTGGGGAGGCCTCCAGATCTTACAAGAAGTCACTATCTTGAGGACAGTACCAAGAAGGATGGTGCCAAACCATTCAGGAGAGATCCACCCCCATGATCCAATTACTTCCCATCAGACTCCAGCTCAAACATTGCACATTGCATTTCAATATGAAATTTTGGTAGGGACACATTCAAAGGATATCAGGTATATTCCCAGTAATGGGATTGCTGAGTCAAATGGTAGCTCTGTTTTAAGTTCTTTGAGAAGAGATCCTGTTTTTTAATCCATTCTGCTGAAGCAGGAGGGGCAGGGAACAACCACCGAACTGAGGAAGGAAGTGGCTTTTTATTTGGCCGGGACCTTCGGGGGGCTACAGCCTCATTCACCAAGCTCCCCAAGCTGCAGCTTCTCTCCCCCTTTATAGGCTTACAATGCTAAAGGGGAAACTGAGGTGGAACTATGTCATTGTCCATTTGCTGGATGTCCTACCTTACAATCTTTTGGCTTCATTGATTTGCTCATTCATATGCAGCACAAGCGGGGACTAGCAGGGGAGGGCGCTTACAGAGACAAGACAAAAGCAACAATCTGTTTGTTGGCAGAGGGGTTTCCAGGAGGCAGCCTGGTCTGTGGAAATGTAGGGGCGTGAACCAGTGCCAGGACTCAGCTGGCAGGGATAGCATTCATTTGCAGCTCTTTCAAGGTTAACAGATAGCAGAGATGCTGGGAACTAAGAAGGGAGTCATTTTCCCAGCTCTTTGGTATTTTATTTAATTTTTTTTTCTTCTTCACCCTCCTTCCCATCTGGATGGGAGGGTAGGGAGGAGGTGAAATTGAAGGAGGTGAGGGGGTTCCCCCTCTCACTGTCAATCTAAGTCCTTTCCTTGACAAGTTTGATCCACTTACATTTTAGGTCATTACTGATAGGGAAACATTTAGTAATTCAATTTTTACCTGTTTTTTATGTCTTACAGCCTTCTGGTCTCTCATTTCTGCCCTTACTGCCTTTTTGTGTGTTTAATTGATTTTTTTTTGTAGTGATACATTTTGATTTCCTTCTGACTTCCATTTGTGTATATTTTGTAGATATTTTATTTGCGGTTATTGGGGGAATTACATAAAACATCCTAAAACTATAGCAATCTATTTTAAATTTATGACAGTTATTTGAAGTAGAAGTGTG
Organism: Cheracebus regulus; assembly: GCA_963574635.1. Taxonomy (NCBI): domain Eukaryota; kingdom Metazoa; phylum Chordata; class Mammalia; order Primates; family Pitheciidae; genus Cheracebus; species Cheracebus regulus. Next base: position 8,582 of record CAUYQU010025354.1, on the reverse strand, counting down.
TTAAGTCCCAAGAATTTGCTCCCTAGAGATGCAGCCTTGTGACTTTTCAAATTTATTTGTACTGGCTTTGACTGTTAACAGAAATGTTTCTCAATAGTCCATCAATTCCCATTTTCTACCAAATATAAGAAAGACTTTAGCTTACTATTTTTAAAGTGATCAGCTAGATTTTGAAAATACTGCCTTACAGGACAGCTCAGTGAAATGGTAAGAGTGTAGCTACTGTGGCTTAAAATTATCTGGGTGTATTATTAAAATCCTACCAAGGATAGGATTTATTTGAACTGAGTGCTCATCACATGCCAATTTTGGAAGCATAGAAAATATATTGATGGTGATGATGGCCATGTCAGTGTTGATTCAATTATTTCTGAAGAGATATATGTTAATTTTTGTTGTTGTTGTTGTTGTTTTGTTTTGAGATAGAGTCTCCCTCTGTTGCCTAGGCTGCAGTGCAATGATGCAGTCTCTGCTCACTGCAACCTCCACCTCCCAGGATCAAGCGATTCTCCTGCCTCAGCCTCCTAAGTATCTGGGGTTACAGGTATGTGCCACCAGGCCCAGCTAATTTTTTTTTTTTTGTATTTTTAGTAGAGACAGAGTTTCACTGTGTTGGCCAGGCTGGTCTTGAACCCCTGACCTCAGGTGATCCACCTGCTTCAGCCTCCCAAAGTGTTGGGATTAGAGGTGTGAGCCACTGCACCCAGCTGTGTTAAAATTTTATGTAAGCAGGTTGTTTATTAAACTGTCTGACACATATATATTGCTCAAATATAGTTAGTGAATGGATAATTTTATGCAGGATTTGCTTATTCAGTCAGCATTTATGAAACATATAATATGTGCCTGAAACTGTCCTGGGCACACAGGATTCACAAATTACATTAGACATGTTTATTACTTTTCATAGGCTTATAGTCCAAACGCAAGATCAGCCATCTAAACACACATAATGTATTATCTGCCATTAAGGCCTGAGTAGAAATCATTCCTTCATGTTCGCTCTAGCACCCAGGATATCATACGTGTTGTTCCTATTTCTTCTGTGACAATTCTTACCCCTTCTCTACACAGATAACTTCTTCTGATTCTTAGGATACAGCTTACAAATCACTACCTCCATGAGGCTTTAGAATCTTCCCTATTACCAAATCAGAAGAAACTTTCATCCTGTCAACTGTCAGGAGATCCCAAATTCCCCTATCATAATCATTCATATCACAGTTTGTTGCAATTTCTTGTGTTACTTTATGTTGCTTCTAACAGACAGTGAGCTCCAGAACATTCTACCTTACTCATTATCTTATTACTTATCTCAGACCTTAGTACAGAACCTAATATAACAGGTGTGAGGAAAGATACTACCATAGCTAGATTTTTCAAGCCACAGAATGGGAAATAAAATAGATCCAAAATAATCTGCCAACATCATCTAATCATAGATGAGAAGGCACAGTTAAAGATTTTGCACTTTTACTGAATGGAACATATTTTAAATACCTTTACTGAGATATAATTGACATACTATAAACTTTACATGTTTAAGTTGTCAATTTGAGAAGTTTAGAAGTTGGATGCATCTGTGAAAACATCACCAAAATAAAGATAATAATGATGTTGATCATCACCAAGAGTTTCCTCATGGTTCTCTACAGTCTATACCCCTCACCTCTATTTCTAGCCAGCTCTGATCCCAGCCTTAGATAATCGCTTACAGGCTCTTCGTCTGTATAAATTGGTTGGCATTTTCTAGAATTTTATATAAATGGAATCAAGTAGTGTGTCCTCATTTATCTGGCATCTTTTCCTCACCATAATTATTTTAATGATGTTGTTCCACATAACAAAAGTGTATTCATTTTATTTTTGAGTAGTATTTAATTGTACAGATGTACTACATTTTCCTCCCTCACCTATTGCTGTTTCTAGTTTGTCGCTACTAAAAAAAAGCTGGTGTGAATATTTAAATATACATGCTCATTCACATGATGAATATGTGCTTTCATTACTCTTGCATAAATACCCAGAGTTGTAAAGACTGGATCATATGATAGGTATTTGTATAACTTAAAAAAAAACTGCCAAACTGTTTATCAAAGTGGTTGTAGCATTTTACATTTTACCAACAATGTATGAGAGTTCCTGTTTCTTCACATCCTCAAGAACACTTGGTGTGGTCAGGATTTTTAGTCTGAGATATTCGAGTAAACATAGAATTGTATATCTTTATGTTGTAATTTCCATTTTCCTAATGACTAATGATGTTGAGCATTTTATGGGCTCATTTGCCATTCATATATCTTCTTATGTAAAGCATCTGTTCATTTTTTTCCCATTTAAAAATTGGCTTGCTTGTTCTCTTCTTACTGAGTTTTGAGAGTTCCTTATGTATACTAGATACAAGCCCTTTGTTAGGTATGTGATTTTCTAATATTTCCTCTGGTTCTATGGGTTACCCCTTCTTTCATTTATTGATGCCTTTTGAAGGACAGAAGTTTTTAGTTTTAATGAATTCCAATTTATCATTTTTCTTTTATCAAGTTTTTTGAGTTTCATATAAGAAATTGTTGCCTACTGTATGGTCACAAAGATTTTTCTGCATTTTCTTCTAGAAGTTGTATAGTTTTGCATTTTCATTTACATCTGTGACCCAATTAATTTTTGGATAGGATGTGCTGCGTGGGTACAGATAGCACTGCTTATTGAAGAGATTATCCTTTTTCACTGAATTATCTTTGCACCTTTGTTGAAATACAATTAAACATATATGTATAGTCTATTGCTGATGTCTATTCTATTCATTTTTGCCTATATTTCTGCCCATATTGTTACCATTGCTGTACTATCTTTATTAGTGTAGCATTCTACTGTAAATTGCTCAAATTTGTTCTTTTTAAAAGTCATTTTGGCTATTTTGCATCCTTTATCATTTCATATGAAAGTTACAATTACCTACAAAATAGTCTGTTGTAGTATTTACTTAATCTGTATTTATGGATCAATTCAGGGATTAACAAACTTGAGTCTTTCACATGAATATTACATATCGATCCATTTATTTAGATCATCCTCAAAATCTCTCAGTCCAATTTTCAGTGTATAGATTTTGCCACCTTTTGTGAGATTTATCTCTAAGTATTTCATGTTTTTAATGTTATTATCATGTTGGTATTTTTATTTAAATATCAAATTGATTGTTACTAGCATATAGAAAGGCAAGTGACTTTTGTAGATATAGTAATCTTCATAGACTAAAGAACAGTTTCACTTACTCCTTTCCAAGATTTTTTATGACCCTTTTATCAACATTTTTTCTTGTATCATTGCACTGGTTAGATCAACCAGTGGACAACATATTTGTCCACTTTTTCTTATTTTAGGAGGAAAGTATTCAGTCTTCATTACTACATTTCAACTTACCTGTAGGTTTTTCATAGATGCCATTTCTTTATCAAGTTGAGGAAGACTGCTTCTGTTTCTAGTTTGCTAAGAGTTTTACTAGTAATAAAAATGCTAGATTTGTCAAATGATGTTTCTGTATCTATTGAAACGACTTCAAAAAATCTGTTAATATTGTGAATTCCATTGATTTGTTTTTCGAAAGTTAAACTACCTTTACATTCTTTGGTCATGATGCATTATCCTTTTCCCCAGGTGATGCTGGCCTCATACAATGAGTCGGGAAATATTCCATTACTTTAATTTTCTGGAAAAAAATTGTATAGGTGGCATTATTTCTTCCTTATATGATTAGTAGAATCCACAAGTAAATCTATTTGGGCCTCTGATTTTCTTTTTGGAAAGCTTTAAAGTATACACTTAATGTATTGAAGAGTGTTTTAATCACCTCCTATTTACCCCATTAGTGAGGGAGGGATTCCTGCTTAGGTTTATGGAAACGGCTGACATATGACATATGGCACCGGACAGATGAGACTGATAGCAATTTATTAGTAACACGTACTCACAATCTGAGAGAGGGATATCATGCACCATACAGTGACACATGAAGTGTTGCACTCAGAAATAAAGTGGAAAACCAGTGCCTGTGAAAGGCAGAGTTTGTCGTATTGTTAAAGTGCCCCAGGTTCACATGGGAGGAGGAGGATGTGATTGGGTTGTTTCAGTAACTCCAAAGCCTGACAGAGAAATAAGACCTGCTATTCAGAGATAAGCAGGAGCTGCATCTGGTCTGCTCCATAAGGAAGATCGTTTGGCTAGGGAACCTTATCCATGGGAGCAGAGAGGGAAGGGAACTTGTGGATTCACCATTCAGGATCCTCCCAATTTCACCAGATGTCAAGGTAACACATAATATCAGACCTTAATTTTAGGCCTCACACCACAAATGCATACAGAGCTAGTCAGATTATCTATTTCTTCTTGACTAGCTGTTGTCTCTCAATTAATTTCTCTTCTTTATTCAGGTTATTAAATGTGTTGAAGTATAGTTTTTTTTAAATAATGTTTCTCTATTTTTTATTATCTGTAAAATCTATGGTGATGTCACATTTCTCATTCCTGATCTTGATAATTTTTGTCTTCTCTCTTACTTTCCTGATCAATCTGGCTAAAGATTAATCAATATTTTGATCTTCTCAAAAACCTGGCTTTTGGTTACATTGATTTTCTCTATTGCTTTTCTGTTATTTCACTGATTTCTTATCTGATTTTTGCTATTTTTGAATACTCCTAATGCTGTTCTATTTGATTTTTTTTTAAAATGGAGTCTTACTTTGTCACCCAGGCTGGAATGCAGTGGTGTGCTCTTGGTTCATTGCAACCTCTGTCTCCTGGGTTCGAGTGATTCTCCTGCCTCAGCCTCCCGAGTAGTTGGTATTACAGGTGTGTGCCACCACACCCAGCTAATTTTTGTATTTTTATTATCAACAGAGTTTCACCATGTCGGCCAGGCTAATCTTGAACTCCTGACCTCAAGTGATCTGCCCACCTCAGTCTCCCAAAGTGCTGGGATTACTGGTGTGAGCCACCGCATTGAGCCTTTATTTGATCTTTTTATGGCGTCTTAAAATGGAGCTTGAGGTTATTAGTTTGAGACTTTGTTTAAATAACATCAAGTGCTGTAAAATCTCATCTAAGTACGGCTTTAGCTGCATCCCACAAATGTAAACATGTTTCGGATAAATTGTTATTCATTTCAAGATAATATATGATTATCCTTTTAATTTATTCTTGTGACTCATGGGTTATTTAGAAGTATGTTGTTTAGTTTTCAGGTATTTGTAGACTTTCACAGTATCTTTTTGTTATTGATTTCTAATTCAATTCCATTTCAGTCAGAGAATATACTTTCTGCTATTTCAAAACTTTTTAATTTATTGAGACTTGTTTATGACTGAACACACAGCCTATTATTTTAACATTCCTTGTATGCTTGAGAATAATGTGGATTCTGCTGTTGTTTGGTACAGTATTGTAAAAATGTCAACAGGTTAGGTTTGTCGATGCTGTTGATCAAGGCTTCTATATCCTTCTGAATTTCTTTGTACTTGTTCTATCAGTTTTTTTGAGAGAAAGTGTTGAAATCTCTGATTATTATTATTGTGGACTTGTCTATTTTAATGGTGTAATAGATTTGTCAGTTCTTTATGTACTTTGAGTTCTGTTATTAAGTACATATTTAGAATTATTATATCCTCTTGAAAAACTGAGCTTTTTTTTTTTTTACTTTTTAAATGGTTTTATTTTATGTGCAAATAATGAACAGATGTTGTACCCATAAATTCTACTTTCCCAAAACAGGAGCTTTTTAAAAGAAAACCATGTAACTTCTAAAAGGCACTGGGATCTCTCTGCTTCTAGATCATTGCTAGGCTAGAAAAATAAAGTTTGTTCTACCAGGAATCACTGGAACTGGAAATTCTAGAGTGTAGTGTCGCTCCAGGCAAAGATTATTCCGTTTTCATCCCCAACATCCACCTACTTATCAGAAGGGTTAAACCAGGTCAGAACAGTCCAGCATAATTAGGTTTCATCAAACAATGTCATTATGCTATTCTAAGATGTAAATAAACCAAAACAGGAAATATTAAAATAAAAATAATATTTGACTGCCGAGACCAGCTCGGTCATGGAGACCACAAACCAGGCAGCGCTGAAGGAATTAAAAAACAGACACAGCGATAGAGAGCAAAAAGGTATGGGATAGACAGGCGAGGCCTCAGCATTCCCAGCTAAGAGCCTCGAACAGAGTCTGATCCACACATTTATTGACCGCAAGCAAATGATAATCATCATTTAACCAAAAGCATTCTTCCGCAGGGAACAAAGCATTTTTTACTGGCAAGAAACAGGGTCTGGGGCGCTTATCTACTGCAGCTGGAACAGGTCCTTAAGGCACTTGCTGCTCATGCTATTGTTTATGGTTCAGAAGTCCCCCAAGCCATCTTCCGCCCAAGGGCAGATTAGGTCTTTCTTTCCCTGGCTCCAGTAAATCAACAACCTCTAGCAATGTGCATCACTGCCATCACAAGGATGTCACAGTGCTATTGATATTCTGTTTATGGCCAGTTTCTTTAAGGCCTGCTCTCAAATGCTCCCAACATTTGACACTGCCATACAAATTATTTGTTCCTTCTTGTATCCTTCTTCTGTAACATTAATAAAGAGAATATTTTACTGCAAAGAATATTTTATTTTATACATCACTAACCATGAATTTTTGCCATTAGTTATTAGACGAGTGCTGCCTAGTGCAATTATCCAACTGGCATGACCATTTTATGTCCACAATTCACCACTATAGTTGAAAGCAGAATTTTCATAACTTACATAAGTACATCTATCAGTGAAGATTTAACACTGAGATGCAATCTAACATCTGTAATACCTGACAGTTTGTAGATGGCAGTGTAGGAAAGCTATATTTTAATCACTTTTCATTTAAGTGAACTATGTAAAAAATTAACTAATAATTTAGGAGTTCCAAGTCTCCAAAGGGCATTTTCAAATGTACATAAAAGAAATGGTTACAGAGATTTTTAAGAAGTATCTTCGATGTCCACTTCCTCTTGTAACTGCTGTGCCATTTTCTCTACCAACTGCTTCCCTTTGCCTGTGAGCTCAGATAAGATGGATGTTTTGCTTGACTTCTTTGATATCTTGAACTTTCTGTAGCTCTTTATTTTTCTTCAATCTGTTCGTTATAAATTTAGCTTGGCATTTCTGTTTGATCTCTTCAGCTCTCTTCATTAGCATCAGTAGTTTTATTCCATAGCTCTCACTGGTATTTGATAGGTTCATTTCTACATTTTTCAAATTCAAATGAATTATCCACTGTAAGCTCTTTAGCAACTGCTTTTCGAAATGCTTCGGTCTACCTAACTTTGCGAGGATTTCACTTCTTTTTAAAGTTTTTATGACATTTAGATTTACAAAATCTGAAGAACTTCCAGGCGTTGCGGACAAAAAGCTTGTCGTGGTCAGGGTAGACGGGCTGAAAAATTGAGCTCTTTATCATGATGAAATGACTTTTCTTATCCCAGATAATATTCTTTGCTCTGACATCTTTGTTTGAAATTAATATAGTCGCTCCAGCGTTATTTTGATGACTGATTGCATAATATACATTTTCCATTCTATTACTTTTAACCTTTTATATCATTTGTAAATTAAGTGGATTCCTGTAGGCATCATATTAACAAGGTTTCCTTTCTTTTAATGTTACAACAATCCCAGTCTTTTAATCTGGATATCTATATCATTTAATATGTAATACTATTGATACGTTTTGGTTTAAATTACCCACCTTGCTATTGGTTTTCTGTTGTTTGCATCTACTCTTTGTATTCTTTCCTTTCTTATTTTTAAAATTTTTGTGTGTACAAAATGGTTGTAGATATTTATGATATACATGAGATATTTTGATATGAGCATGCAATGCATAATCATCACATCATGGAAAATGGGGTGTCCGTCCCCTCGAGCATTTACCCTTTGTGTTACAAACAATCCATTTATACTCTTTCAACTATTTTTAAATGTACAATTAAATTATTATTGACTATAGTCACCCTCTTGGGCTATCAAATACTAGATATTATTCATTCTTCCTAACGGCTTTTTCGTACCCATTAACAATCGCCACCTCTCCATACCCCTTCCTACCATTCACAGTCTCTGGTAGCCATCCTTCTACTCTCTATCTCCATGAGGTCAATTGTTTTGATTTTCAAATCCCACAAATAAGTGAGGACATATGGTGTTTGTCTCTCTGTGCCTGATTTATTTCACTTAATAAAATGACCTCTAGTTCCAACCATTTTCAGAATCTCATTCTCTTTTATGGCTGAGTAGTACTTCATTGTGTAAATGTACCACATTTTCTTTTTTTTTTTTTTCTTTTTACAAAAATGGATATCTAACAGACCAATAAGCACATTTATATATATACATATATATATTTTTTTTAAGAAAGAGGAAGAGATTTTAGAAAAAGAGAAAAGGAGAAAGAAACAGCAAAAGAAAGAAAAAAAAGAATGAAAGAGAAAGAAAGAGGAAGAGAAAGAGGGAGAGAGAATGGGATTCTTGTTTTATTGCCCAGGCTAGAATACAGTTTAAAA
>CAUYQU010025352.1:0-68481 GCA_963574635.1 Cheracebus regulus | reverse complement strand
GGGCCAGGCACGGGGGCTCAAGCCTATAACCCCAGCACTCTCGGAGGCCGAGACGGGTGGATTACCTGAGGTCAGGAGTTTAAGACCAGCCTGGCCAACATGGTGAAACCCCATCTCTACTAAAAGTACAAAAACTAGCTGGGCATGGTGGTACATGCCTGTAATCCCAGCTACTCAGGAGGCTGAGGTGGGAAAACTGCTTGAACCTGGGAGGTGGAGGCTGCAGTGAGCTGAGATCATAGCACTGCACTCCAGCCTGGGTCCCAGAGTGAGACTCTGTCTCAAAAAAAAAAAAAAAGAAAGAAAGGAAAAGGAGGGTGGGGAGGAGAGGAAAGGGAGAGGTGGAGGGGAGAGAAAGAGGAGGAGGTATAGAAGGACGAGGTCACAAGGACACAACCCCTGACCCTCCCAGCCCCCCTCCTCACAACACACTCCAAGAACCTCTCAGAAGCCCCCTTAAGCATAAGATGCTGATGACCATCTGGGGACACATTCTCTGGGCCTCACTGGTGGCCAGAGATATCCAGCAAAGGCTGCGAGAAGCAGGCTGGAAGGCCATTCCTGACACCCTCCTTCCTCACCATGGTGACGGGTGACAGTGCCCACCGCCCCTCAGCCCTGGCCCTCCCTGAGGAGGCCTAGGGAGGATTTTTCCTTTTAGCCCTGGAAACAGACCCTGACACTTGTGTCTGCTTCCCTGGATCCCAGGATGACATGGCACTTATGAATACATAAATCTCATAATCATGTAAAAGCTGGCTCTGTCTAGTGATTTCTGTTCAAAGACATCATAAAGGTCCTTTATTTAAAAAAAAAGGAAAAGAAAAAAGGCTGATTCCAAAACATCACACGTTACAAGTGTTTGAAGGAACAGCGAATGTCCGCTGGCAGCAAACAGCCCCAGGCCAGCCAGGGTCCAAAAGAGAATGTTTCAAAGGCCTGAGCACTTCAAGCTCATTTCCTCTTTCTGCTGCTCCCCACATTATGGATTTATGTAAGGGTTCAGACAAAAACTCTCTTGCAGAGGGGAAAAAAAAAGGCAACCATAAAACAAAAAAACAAAAACAAAAAAAGACCATTTTTGCAAGGAATTTTATAAGCAGATCTGGAGAGCAGGAGAAGGACTAAGGAAACCCTTAAAGAAGTCTGGTTGCAAAATGTTGTAAAAAGAAAAAACAAACTTTTAACACAGGAACACCCAATGATACATTTTTAAGTCTAATTTTGAAAAATGATCAAAATGCTTTTCCCCCCACCGCCAAACATTACAAATGACAAGTGGCCACCAGATGCTGGAGGAGGGAAATATGCTGTGGTTTATTTTCTTTGTTTTTAAGAAACCTCAAAATTAGGGAAGTCACATATACACAGGCAAAGGAAAGGCAGGAAAACTGCCGACATGGGGGCTAAACTTAGCTTGCAGACGACGGAGGCTTTGAGATGAACGCACCCAGAAATCAGCCACATTTAGCCCTAGAGTAGGGGACCATGAGAAAATGTGTGCAAACCCAAACTGAACTTGTAATTCACTTGATGGGTTTAAAAGACCCGTGGGAAGTTTTCTGTGAGCCCAGAACATTTTGCTGTTAAGAAGGCATCACCACCCAGGGAACAGGTGGGCAGTGTCCTCGAGCCTTTTCCAGGATAGAGGCAGATGTTTGGAGATATGATATAACCTGAGTAAAGTGAATTCATTCAAGGATGAGTCATGAAAGCAGCCCTCAAATGTCCTTCAGAAATCTCAGTAGTGGAACACAGAGCTTGGACCCAAATGCCCACCTACAGCCCTCAAACAGGAAGCTCCCTTCTTTCAAAGAAGCTCTGTCCCTGTCAATGACAGCAGGCTTCAGCTCTTTGGCCACCGGCTTCTAGTCCCTCTTTTTACAGGAAAGCACCCTAATGCTGCTTGAAAGGTGTTGCTCATCCCCGACCTGAGGCACACAGAGCATAGGATGAAGCCAATCCTTTATACACTGGGCCCCTAGATCAAACTCTACCTGAAGCTGTAGTTCTAGCTTCATGAGCTATTATACTTATTCTCTTATTTGAGTTCATTTGGTTTGGGTTTTCAGTCACTGCTATGGTTTGAAGGTATACCCCACATCTCATGTGTTGGAAACAAATACCCAGTGTGGCAAGATTCAGAGGTGAGTCCTGTAAGAGGTGACTGGATCATAAGGGGCTCAGCCCTCAAGAATGAACTGATGTATTTGTGGATTAATGGGCTAATGGATGAATGGGATATCATGGGAGTGGAACTGGTGGCTTTACAAGAAGAGGAAGAGAAACCTGAGCTGGCGTGTTAGCGTGCTCAGCCTCCTCTCCACGTGATTCCCTCAACTGCCTCGAGTCTCTGTAGAACCCCCAAAAACATTCTCACCAGATGTGGCCCCTCCACCTGGAACTTCTCAGCTTCCGTAACTGTAAGAAGTAAGTTTCTTTTCTTTATAAATTACCCAGTTTCAGGTATCTGTTATAAGCAACAGAAGACAGACTAAGACACTCACTCACACAGGGAGCCCACTATGCAAGGATTAAATAAAACCCTGACTTTAGCTAGAACCTTACAAGTTCAGCCGCGTCTATCCCTTCCAAATAACCACCGATTCAGAATGGAACAAGTTCCTTCAATGTCATGGGCTCCCAGCTTCACCAAGCTTCACAGTGTGATCTACCATCTGCTTTCTCAACATCTCCATCCACCTTCATCGCAGGACAACCTGTAGAGCCTCAGGCCCTGACTCTGCTCCACACCACAGAGCTTTTCTGGGTGACAATGATGGTAATAATAATACCATCCACAGCCAAGGCTTCCTGAGAGCTCAGGATGGGCCAGTGGGCTTGCTCTAAGCATGTTTGTATGGTATCTCATTTAATAAAACACCCTTAGCAGTGGGTATCATTAGTCTCCCCATGCTACAGACAAGGGGATGGAGTCACCTGCTCAGAGTCACACAGCTTGTCTGTGGCAGTGCCAGGCTATCAGCTAGCCCCCATGCAGCCTCCTGAAATGAATATTTTTATATTGATATGAGTAACTATGGCTATCATATCAAATCCATGATTTCATAACATTATTAAGCTGTGACTGTAAAGTTTTTAAAGAGGGAGGAGGTTCATATTGAGTAAAAATATTAGACAATGTTGTAATTGGTATTTGAATATGACACAAATCATAAGACTGATACTGAAATGAGTACATTGCAGGAAACACTGGATAGATGGATGGATGGATGGATAAAGAAGAAAAGGAGGGAGAAAAAGAATGAAGTGAAGAAGGGGAGGAAAGAAGGAGGAAATGAGCTTGCACATAGTAGGTGCTCAACAAATATGCTGAATGAATCCATTAGCAAAGAAGCAGTAGCATGCCATAGTTAAGAGTGCAAGCCATGAAGTCAGACTGCTGGTTCATAACTTGGCTCAACCTTTCCTAGCTGAGGGACCTGGGCATGTGACAAAACCTCTCTGTGCCCCAGTCTCCTGGACTGTGAAATGGGACAATAAGAATACCTCCATCAAGGCAGCCAGAAGAAATAAGTGAGTTAATGTAGGCAGAATGCTCAGGACACAGCTGGATGCATCCTACGCGCTTGGTAAGTGTCAGCTAACAGTATGATGAGTAAACTGTTAAATCCATTCCAGGGCTGATCCAGCCTAACCGCCTCTCCATTTCAGAAGCAACCTCAAGTTCCACCGGCCTCCCTCAACAGTAGGAATGGAAGAGAGAAAACAGAGGCACAAAAGGCTCCACTCTCCCCAGGCTCCAAGGAAAAAGGAGGGTGGAGGGCTGCAAGATAATTTAAGAAATAAGATAACAGGGGGAAAAAAAAATCTTCAACATGAGTGAGGGAAAAAAAGAAAATTCAATGGTCCAGGCTGCCTCTCGAGATAGCTAAATTCTGTTGTGCTCATTCTGCATGCTTCAGCTTTTCTTAGACTCTGAGGAGTTTTCGCCTAAATTAGAGCCTGCAATATGCTGAAGAGAAGAAAGGGAAGGTGAAGGGAGGCAGGGGAAGGATCAGGGGCCCTAGAGGAAGCCTGGCTGTTCCATCCACTCCAACGCTGAATGCCAAGACAGTGGACGGACGGACGGATGGAGGGACAGATGGATGGATGGACGTCGAATCCCAGCACCTTTCCCCACAGCCACAGCCACGAGCTGTGGGTTGCACCCAAGTCCCACAGCCCAGCCTTCAGTGCCCTCAACATTATCCCTGCCACATCCCAACATCCCCAGCAGCAGCCACCCAGACTTTCCAGAACATCTGCTACCTCTATCCACCCCGTCCCTATCCGCTCCCACCCTCCCCAGTCAACTGAAACATTAATGGCTGCTGTCACCACCTAAGAACCCCGATGTGTATTTATTGCTGGGAATGTGTGAGAGAGTGAGAGTGTGCGCATGTGCGTGAATAATGCATACATTCTATTTATGCAGGGAGCTATGCATGCAGAAAACAGCACCCCAGCTAGCTGGCTTGGAACTGTGCAGATTATGCACACACACGCATTAATATCACTCCCTGCAGGAAACACAGACAGAGCACACGGTAATAAATCGTTACCTTCGCACTGTTTCTGCTAGATGGCAGAGCCTGACAATCACCACGTCTGCACGTCTGTGCGTTTGTGTGTAATAATAACGGTGGCTGACATTACTGAGCTCCTATCATGTACTGGATGCTGTCCTAAGTGCTGTACCAAACCCAGAGGAGGTGTTATCATTACGCCTGTTTCATAGCTGGGGAAACTAAGGCACAGAGGTCAAGTCACTTGCCCCAAGGTCACAGTGCAGGTGAGGTGTAAAGTCAAGGACTACAGAGTAAGCACCCAATATGAGCAAGCCACAATTTTATGACCCTCGGGGGTGACAGGGAGGAATCCCGAGATGACCAGCTGCCATGGGGGTCCTCAACAAGCCCACTGTCCCACTGATGGGTCATTTTCAGCACAATTGAAACAGACACGAGCCAGACACTTCCCAGGGAAGAGGGGTGTCCAAGGTTCAGAAGTGTATGGAAATCAAGTTCAGTGTCTAGCAAAGTCCTCGCCACCAGCAACAAGTCACCCCGGGGGCAGAGTGTGCAAACTGGCAACCCACAGGTTTGGCCCACAGTCATGTTTGGTTTGGCCCATTAAGTGTTTGTTAAAAATGTGATTGAGTTGCCAGCTTTTAAAAATCGAGTGATTTCATACCAAAAACTCCCCATTTCCGGCTGCTGGAAAATGTCTTTAAGAAGTCAAGAGATCTGGCAACCAGGCTTGGGTTCCCGCACAGGGACTGCTGCTTGGGGTGAGAGGCCGATGCTCACTTGACGTGGGACATGTGCTCCAGAAGGCACAGACTGGGGTAGAGGGCATGGGCTCTGGAGTCAGACTGCGGGGCCGCGCTCCCATGCCTCAGTTTCTTCATCTGTAAAACAGCCTCCCCACAGGATTGGTGTCTGGCACCCAGCAAGCACTCAATAAATGTTAACTAGCACTGCCATCTCCCCAACATACAAGGCCCAGGGTTTGAGGTATTGTTTTGTAAAAATAAGAGCTAACACACATCTAGCACCCGCACTGTGACAGGCTCTGTTCTGAAAGCTGTACTTCATGAACTCACTCCATCTTCCCAAGAAACCTATGAGACCATTCCTAGGTAAATGCCCAAGAGAAATAAAAACCTATCTCCATACAAACACTTGTACACTCATGTGCACAGCAGCATTATTTATAGTAGCCAGTCGAAACCCAAATGTCCATCAACTAATGAATGAATAAACAAAATGTGATAGATCCGTATAATGGACTATGATACAGCCATAAAAAAGAAACAAAATTCTGACCCATGCTACAATGTGTATGAGCCTTAAACACATCATCCTAAGTGGAAGAAGCCAGATACAAAAAAATATATATTGTATGATTCCATTTATATGAAATATCCAAATCTGTAGAGATAGAAAGTACATTAGTGGGCCAGGTGAGGTGGCTCATGCCTGTAATCCCAGCTCTTTGGGAGGCCAAGTTAGGCAGATCATTTGAGGTCTGGAGTTCAAGACCAGCTTGGCCAACATGGAGAAACCCCATATCTACTAAAATACAAAAATTAGCCAGGCATGGTGGTATGCGCTGATAGTCCCAGCTACTTGGAAGGCTGAGGTGAGAGAACTGCTTGAACCGGGAGGCAGAGACTACAGTGAGCCGAGATCGTGCCACTGCACTCCATCCTGGACAACAGCAAGACACTGTCTAAAAAAAACAAAGAAATATGTATATTAATGATTCCAGGGGTTAGGGGAGTGGAAGAATGGGGAGTGACTACCAACGGGTTTGGGGTGTGATTTTACTGGTGTGATTAAAATGTTCTGAAATTAGAAGCTAGTGACAGTTACACAATCGTGTGAATATATTAAAAGCCACCGAAGTGGACACTCTGGGGAATTATTCATGGCACGTGAATTATACTTCAATTTTAAAAATTAAAAAGAGGAACATCTCTGAGAGGTATTCTTGTTATCCCCATTTTACAGATGAGAAAACCAAGACACAGAGAGATTAAGGGTAAAAAGGTGTTCCTCTATACCTACGTCGATGTTGAAAGTAGAGAGACAGAGTTAGGGGAGAGGGTTAAGTGATTTTTCTTGCACCTGGCTGCTTTACCGGTCACAGCCATAGGGATTTGGGTTTACCACCCTTGCCTGGGCAAATCATTCGCTCTCTCTGAGCCCAAAGCAAAGGCCAGAGAGGAACAGCTCCTAATCCAGATCCCTCTCAGGTCCCCAAGGACCCTACAAGTCTGGAGCATTACACGGAAGCATTACTTATTCATGTCTATAGGGTCAGTTCTGGCCATTAATAAATGATGATTTTAATGACTCACAGTGGTCCATCCACTCCCAAAGGAATGGGAAGAAACCATTCCGGGTTTTCTAAGTCCAAACCCTTCACATGGCTGGCTCAGATGTCAAAGCAAGGGGCTTAGTAGCCCATCTCCTCCCAAGTGGGTCTGGCCAGGAGGACCCCTTACTCACCAGGCAGAAGATAAAATCATTGGGCTAAAGGATTCCCTCACTCACTAGGAACCCCCCTGGGACAAGAGGACTCCTCCCCCACAGAGTGAGAGGACCCCGTCATGCACACCCCCATAATTTGGAGCAGCAGGCTCTCACTCAGCTACTGGGGGCTGCAAACGAGCCCTTCTGAACCAAGTCCCTGTCTCTGAGCACGGAAGGGACCTCAGGGTGCCCTGCACCTCATTCTCAGAGGCAGAGACCAGCCTGTGAATGAAGTCTCAGAAGCCAGACAATGAGAGGGAGAAACAGAAGGAGAGAGGGGCACAGAGAATGCGTTCAAGACAGAAAAACAGAGAGGGAAGGGAAGGGCAGACAGAGAGAGTCCTGAAGGAAGCTGGAGGCTGAGCTGGGAAGAGAGAGCTAACCAGGACACTGAAAACAAGAGCTCTCTCCCCATTCCAGAAGAAAAGAGGCCACAGAGGAGGCCCAGCAGGGGCCTTTGCTTGGGGTCCTTCCCACACCGCAGGGCAGCACCAGCGCTGCCCAGGAGCCCCCATCAGTGGGTGGTGGGGGGTGGCTTCCCCAGACAGGCTGGAGCCTGCCAGGGCAGCCTCTGCAGAGGAGGAAGCTGGTCAGGCTGGGGGCTGGGCTGGGAAGTGCCAAGCACCCAGCCAGGTTGCCATGGCCACGGAGACAAAGAGAGGGGCTGATGAGAGGCCCAGGGACAGGGTCCCCAAGAGGGGCCCCGGCCACCTACAGTCCTTGGGGAAGCCCAGCCTCTCTAGAGGACCTGCTTCACCAGGGCTCCAGACTGTTGACCAACTAGCACCTCCACAGGGAGGCCTGCAGGTCAGGGCCTATCCAGCTGTCTGGGCAGGAATGAAGGAGTGAAAAGCACAGCCCAGGAAGAGTCAGCAAAGAGGATACCCCACAAGTATCTGGACGCTGCTAGACAGTACCAAATTGAGGCTAACCTTTCTGGCTTACTCTCTGCCCTTGCCAGAGGGCTAGATCCATAAAGACAGGGGTTCGAGTCTGTTCCATCACCCACTAAACATTCAGCTCAGCCTAGAACTGTACATGGCAGTTGGTGGGTACCCAACAAATGTGAAGAAGTGCAAGCTGGGATGCTGGTTCTGCCCCGTATTGCTGTGTGACCCAAAGCAAATGACTCAACCTCTCTGAGCCTCCATTTCCTTATCTGTGGAATGGGAATACAATAACAATGACCTTGCCCACATACAGAGAGGCTCAGAGAAGGATGCTCCCTGTAGCACTGCTTAGTACAGACCAGTAGTGACTTTCCAATGAGGGCAATTTTGCTTCCCCCAGCTCCCACCATCCCTGAGGACATATGGCATTGTCTGGAGACATTTCTGGTTGTCACAACTGAGCAGGAGGGTGCTTCTGGCTACTGGGTAGCACTAGGAACTCTGCTAAACATCCTACAATGCATAGGATAGGATAGTCCCCCATAACAAAGAATTATTCAGCCCTAAATGTCACTAGAGCTGAGACTCAGAAATCCAGGGAAAAAAAAAGGGCAGGAACCACCAAGATACCCATCAAGAAGGGAATGGATGTATAAACCCCAGCAGAATTGCCCTGCAAAATGGTAGGCAGAAGTCAGAAGGAAGGGGCTGAAGCTGTGTAAAACAACATAAAACGATCACCCAGACATAAATGTTCCATGAGCAAAGCCAGCTGCAGAATGCTAGGTGATCCTAAGACTACCTTCAGGGACCTAGAATTTGAACCCAGGATCTCAGTCAGCCTCAAGCCTACAGATTTAACCACCTGTTCCACCAGTCTCTGCTCTCTATCTTTTACCAAAACAAATGCACATGCTCAAAAGCATGCTATGTCATTGCTACAGACTCACACTGATGCATGGCAATGACATGAACAAACAGAGGGAAAGATCTGGTGAGCTGCACACCAGCCTAGTACAAGAGCAACTGAGGCTGGAGGCTTGTTGCCTCCAGGAAGGGGAGGGGTGGGTTACCTTATCTGCAATGCTTTAATTTGCTACAAGAAGAATGCATTCACATTTGTCATATTAAACATTAATGAAAAATTACAAATGCATAAACACCCTTGAACCCAGAAATTCCATTCCTAGAAATGAATAAACTTACACGTATGAAGTGGCCTGTGTCTGTCTCACCATGATTTGTAATGGCAAAAGGTGGGCATGACCTCCGTGTCCATCAACAGGGCACTAATTTAATAATAATTTAAAAAAAAAAACAGCACCTCCATTCAACAGAATTCTGTGCAGCTATCATTTTTGAAACGAGGCAATTCCATGTACTATCATGGAACAACCTCCATGAAGCAGGCACAAAGCAAAATGCAGAAACCTGTGTACAGCGGGTCCAACTTGAGCATCAGAGGGGTACACCCAGACTATCCGAACGGAGGTGTATGAAACCAGGACCAGTGGCTGCCTCTGGGGAGGGAACCTGGAGGCCAACATTCCATTCTACATCCCCGTATGCTTTTTAATGTGAACCATGAAAAAGATTAAACATTTGTATATTTATATATCTATATATATGCATACACATATATACAGTATATCTACATATCCAGTTATGATATACATTTTATATAAAATCTATGTGATATAAAATGTATATATAATACTTGTATATATGTAGATATGTAGATACATATAGTTACATATACAGTTATATATATATACATTGTTATATACACACACACACGTATAGTTGTAACATTTTACATTAATTTAAAAGACACAAAAGATCATATACTATATAATTCCATTTCACAGAAAGTTCAAAAACAGGCAAAACTAATCTTCGCAGATAGAAATCAAAACAGTGGTTACTTTTGGGGATGTTGACTGGGAGAAGACACCCCCTGGGGTGCTGGCAATACCTGTGTCATTCAGATATAGCGTATTATAAGTTCACCATGCTGTATACTTAATATTGTACATTTTACATATAAGATATACCTAAAAGAATTAAAATTTTAAAATTTTAGTGGAAGAAAAAGGACTGATCACGGTGGAAAGCATTTCTGGAAATTCTCTAAATTCTATCATCCCCCTTTCCCAGAGGGAGCTCTTTGCTTGGGTCCCTGAGAGGTGGCCAAGCTGGAGTCGAGCACCCCCACCAACGTTTTCTCCAGAAAAAAGCCAAATGGGAATCAAGCTGGCCTTTGTGGTTGAGTCCAGCAGAGCAAGACAAATGGCCAAATGACGGCCCCTGCTCCCCCCAGACCCCCCTGGGACACTGAAGCTCATTCATGTTGGAAGCTGGCCATTTCCCCAAGGCTCCAGCCCCCTCCCCTCGGGAGCTGGGAACAATATCCCCTTTTACCACCCCTCTTGTCTCTCACTTCCGCATTTAATTGCAAGTTCATGGGTATTAAGTGGCCCATACAGCTGACCTAGCTCTCTCTCCCTACCCCATCCCCCCCAAAAAAGAGGCCCACAGCGCTGTCTCTGTTCACTGCCCCTCTGTGTGCCCGCTCTTTCTCAATGATCTTCCCCAGAGAGAAAGAGAACGACACCCCCCTACACCCCACCCGTCTCCGTCTCCGCTTGTCGCCTTCCTCAAACAACTCTGTTCTCACCCAGAAAGCACAGTCTGGCAAAGTGAGCTGCTCGTGGCCCTGGCACAGGCATCAGGCCTGCAATGGCAGCTCTGTTCAGACTTTCCAGGCCAGTAATATACCCACTCTGCATCCTGAGGTAACCCCACCTGATGCCTGAGAACACTGGGACCCCAGGGAGTTAATGACAGGCCTGTAGTCCTGATGGAGCCAGTGCTCAGACCCTCGAGATCCCTCAGCCTGGATTCTGTGACTTTTCCTAAACCATCTTCTTGTCCCCATTCAAGGGGGTACCCAAAGCCTTTGACCCTTAATCTCTTCTCTAGAATTGCAATTGGGATGAGGCTGAGCTCATCTGTAACTGGGATTGGGAAGAAGTCACATAAGTCAACCTCCTGCCGTTTGCATGAACTTGCTTTTGCTCTTGCCCATGGGGTTCCTACCTCTGGAATGTCCTCAAGCCTGCTGCATCTATCCTGAAAGTCTCCACCTCTTCCAAAAAGCCTTCCAGGTTAAATGGGTCAAGGTCTAGTTTCCCCTCCTCCACTGAAAAACCTCGTCACCCACATTCCTCCACCACCGATTCAAGTCCAGCCCAGTTCTATCTCCATTCACCTCCTGGTCGAAGCCACCACCACCCCTTACTGGACACTGAGGCAGCCACCTAACCAGTCTTGCTGCTACTACAGTCCAGCCTCCATATCAGCACCCAGGAGTCCCATTTAAAGCATCCATCAGCGCACTCTTCTGCCCTGCTTAAAACTCTCCCCGGCACCCTTCCATAATGGTAGGAAGTCTCTGCTCCTCACCTCATCCTACAAGGTCCTGCACGCTCTGTCCCGTTACCCTCCTCACCCCACAGCCCTCCCTCCCATCACACCAGCACCAGCCTCACCGGTGCACTTAAACTCTGCCAAGTTCTTTCCCACCTTGCAGCCTGTGCACTTGCAAACTGAAGTGTACAGGTCAACCACCCGGGAGCCTTGTCAAAAGCAGATTCTGATGCGGTAGATGTGGGGTAAGCCGAAGCTCCCATGGTGATACTGCCAAGTCCCTGGAGCACATGTGGAGGGGCTTTGGCATGCAGTAGATGCTCAATAAAATTTGTCTCCTAGAGTTATATTCACCTGACTGAATTCGATTTGAGGAACTATGTATGTAACCCTCCTGCTGGGATTAAATTGGACTCTCTTCAGATCTGTGCAAGACCCTGACTTAAATCTGTAAACATGAATTAAATAACTTTTTTTTTTTTGAGACAGTGTCTCGCTCTGTCACCAGGGCTGGAGTATAATGGCGAGATCTCAGCTCACTGAAACCTCCGCCTCCTGAATTCAAGTGAGTCTCCTGAGTAGCTGGGATTACAAGCATGTGCCACCACATCCAGCTAATTTTTGTATTTTTAGTACAGACAGGGTTTCATCATGTCGGCCAGGCTGGTCTCGAACTCCTGATTAAGTGATCTGCCCACCTCAGCCTCCCAGAGTGCTAAAATTGCAGGCGTGAGCCACCCTGCCTAGCCCTGAATAAACAGTATTTTTATTTAAAATAGAACAGCTACCATTTCTTGAATGCCCACACGTTTTCTTTCACTGAATTCTCAAAACTGTCCTGTGCACTTGGTTGAGGGTGGCAGGAGCTCACTGATGGAAGCCCCTCACAGTCACCAAGTGAGATCTCCACTGCCCACCACGAGGACACACGGACAGGCCTGGAAGAGGAAGACGTTCGAAACACCCCTCTGAACCTATGTCCACCCAAGCACCCTGTCAGCAGTATCCTAAAATGAAGAACGACGCCTGTAAACCCTGTGACCCTGCCCCGAGCAGCACGGTCTATCACCCTGGAGACTGCATGTGCTAAAAGCATTAGCTGGTTCAAAGTTAAATATTTCAAAAGCCACCCACCCTCTGGGGCCCCAGTCTTATCCTACATGCATTTTGTTAATAATATAGCCCAAGACTGGAGGGGCCTCAGCCTCCTGTGCACCCCATAGGTGAGGGTTTTCCAGCCCCATTTTAGATAGGAGGAAAATGGAGTATGGAAGAGAGGTGGTCCTGCACGCAAGCAGGCTTCTGTCCCCCCACAACAGGGCCAGAGAGGGGCCACCTGGGCTGAAACCCAAGAATAGAACACCAGTGTTCTCCTGGGTGAGGAGCAGGGGCTGCAGGCACAAGGGCCCTGCTTATCAGTGGCCACCAGCACCTCTCCCCGGCTGGGCACCTCCACCCATCCAGATAGGATCTCACTCTAATCTGCCTCTGCGCCAGGGGCCAACAGACCCCTGCCATAAACGGGGCCTTGGGGGGCTTTGATGTGGTAGAGGATGGAGCCAGCCTGACTCATGGGCCAGCTGCAGGGGAGGGGAGAGCCACAGGGGCCCCAGGCCTGGGCTTCAAAACAGTCTCAGCTTCTCTCCCACCCATGTGGAACTCTGGACAAGTTGAATAAAGCTATTTTACCAAACTCTTCATACTCATTTAAACTTCGCAACAACCTTTAAGGTAAGTACTATAATCACCCCACTTTTTACAAGTGGGAAACTGAGGCACAGAGAGCCTCAGTAGCCTGCTCAAGGTCATACTGCTGGGAAGTGGCAGGGCCAAGTTCAAATGCAGGCTGAGCTGACATTAGGGGACTGGATTTATTGATAAGCCCGTTATCAGCAGGGAGACCAACAGCCCCAGTTTACTGAGGTCTGAGGAGTTTCCTGAGATATGAGACTTTTAGTTTTAAAACTAGGACAGTCCTAAGCAAACCGGGGTGGTTGGGCACTCTATTCACCACTCAACTTATCAGTGAGGATAAAGATAATAACAGTAATAGTAACAGCAGCCAACAACCACCAAACACTTACGACGTGTGCCTGGCTCTGGGCAAACCCCAAAGCCTTACCGCCTGGTGGTCCTGTGAGGTAGGAGCTTTTGTTACCCCCTTTCCCTCCCCCATGTCACAGATGAGAAAACTGAAGACCAGGGAGCTGCAGAACTTACCCACACAGCATAAATGGGAGCACATCCTCTCAGGTGGCAAAAGCAGCCAGCTTTCCATGTTCTGAGGCTCTCGGGTAGAGCTAAAACAAGGCCGCAAGAACCATGGTACACGCTGAACATGGGCCTTTATGATGAGACCAACGCCTTTAACATACATGACATAGAACCAAACACTGTGGGTGCACATATCTAATTTTTGGAGGTTTTTTTTTTTTTGTAGTGACAAGATCTCACTATGTTGCCCAGGCTGGTCTTGAATCTTGACCTCAAGCACTCCTCCTGCCTCAGCCTCCCAAAGTGCAGGGATTACAGGTGTGGGCCACCACACTCAGCCTATGGATACAAATAATTATGGGATTTCTAAAAATATGTTAGCTTAAAATCTGCCACTTTCTGGCTGGGTAACCTCTTGAGAGTTCCTGCATGTCTCTGGGATAAAATGGGGATAATAAGAATCCTTTCCTAACAGGGCCGGGCACAGTGGCTCACGCCTGTAATCTCAGCACTTTGGGAGGCCGAGGTGGATAGATCATGAGGTCAGGAGATCGAGATCATCCTGGCTAACATGGCGAAACCCCATCTCTACTAAAATTACAAAAAATTAGCCAGGCATGGTGGCACGAACCTGTAGTCCCAACTACTCGTGAGGCTGAAACAGGAGAATCACTTGAACCCGGGAGGCAGAGGTTGCAGTGAGCTGAGATCACACCACTGCACTCCAGCCCGGGTGATAGTGACATTCCATTTCAAAAAAAAAAAAAGAATCCTTCCCTCACAGGTTGCAGTGAGTATCCCCCAAGATTACACAACCAAAGAGCTTAAGACACGGTCTAGCTTGTATGAAGAATCAGCTACTAGTAGCGGTATTTGTACTGGTATTAGTGTCTACGCCATCGCAGGCACCGTGGTCTTTTGTGGAAACAATGCAAGCTGGGTAAACCAAGGAACATCTCCTCCTCCAGCAACTCCCTATGCCTTACGCCTCAGTGACGGTGAAAGTCTGATTCTGAAAGGCTGGCCAGTCAGACTCTCCCTCTTGCTGGGAAGATGAGACCACACCAGGGCTGACACCCACCCGCCCACCTGCCCCAAGTCATCTTGAAGCAAGCCGAGCCCCACCACACGGAGACACCCAAGGAACCTCTTAGAAGCATCCTGTAATGGAGTCCCTTCTGGCCAGAGCACCATCCCTCAGTAGGTAAGGGCCAAGGCGTAGTTTCACCTCTGTGGAAACAGGCGTTTTGTTGAGAAAGCAGCCTGCCTCCTGCATCCAGCCACCCGCCTCCTCCCACGGCCACCCGAATCTCTCCCCGGGGCTGCTGCAGTCACCTCCTCACTGGTCTCCCCACTTATCTTTGTCTTCTGCTATGGTTCAGCTATGGCTTATCTGTCCCCACCAAAACTCATGCTGAAATCTGGTCCCCAGTGAGGCGGTGCTGAGAAATGGGTCAAGTGGAAGGTGTCTGAATCTTGGGGGTGGACCCCTCAGGAGTGGCCTGGTATTGTCCTCACTGTAGCGAGCTCGCACTCTGGGGAGTCTGGATTTGTTCCCCGAGAGTGGTCGTTACAAAGCCAGGACGCCCCGTAGGTCTCTTCGTTCATGTCTGCTTTCTCTTTGACCTCCGCCACACCATGATACAGTGGGAAGGCCCTTGTCGGAAGCCACGGCCGTGCCCTTGAACTTCCCAGCCTGTGCAACTGTGAGCTAAATAAATCTCTTTTCTTTACAAACTACCCAGCTTCAGATATTCTGTTACAAGCAACAGAAAACCAACTAAGATGCCACCCACCAACCCGTCAACTTTCTTCACAGTAGCCAGAGGCGTTCTTTTAAAAGAGAAGTCATTCACTGTCACTGCCTGGCCTAACTCTCCTCCAGCTTCTCTATCTCTTACAATAAAGCCCAACCCCTTGCCATGGCCTCCGAGGCCCTGCCCAATGCAGCCCTCACATGCTGCTCGGACCTCTTCTCCCACCTAGTCTCCCTCACTCACTCTACGCAGCCTTACCAGCCTCCTTGATGATCCTGAAACCGGCCAAGCTCATCCCTGCCTTGGGGCCTTTGCACAGGTTACTTTTCCTGCCGTAATTCTCATGGCTGGCTTCTCAGCACCCAGGTCCCAGATCACAGGCCGCCACAACAGACAGGCAGGCCTTTCCTGATGATCAGATCCAAAACAGCTTCCGACTCTAATTCATAACTCTGTGTTACTGTCTGCATAGCACTTACTATCACTTGCAAGATTTTTCTCATTTGTTATTCATTCTTTATTCATCTCCCTTGACCCAAACATCAGATATAGAAGAGCAGGGACTTTGTCTATTTTGATCACTGCTGTTTCCCCCATGCCTGGCACACAGTAGGACTTTAATCAGTATCTGCTTAGACAGCATAAAGACAGCAGAAAACAAGATTCCTGGAGCTCTAAGCATGTCTGACACGGTGGGGGAATCCCCCATTCCCTTTGCAGCAAGGGCTCTGAGAGAAGCTAGGCCATTCTGCAAGCTTGTAACAGGGGATCTAGCCCAGGCTGGGGAGTGAGGAGGGGGCTTTCCTGAGAAGGTGCCTTAGACCCCCACCACCCAGTGTGCCCCATGGACCAGCGGCATCAGTGTCTTATCTCCTGGGAGCTTCCTAGAAATGCAGCATCTCAGGCCCCACTCTGGACCTGCTGATCCAGAATGTGCATTTGAACTAGATCCCCAGGTGGCTCAGAGGTAGAGTCAAATTTGGGATATCCTGGTTTAAACCCCAGATGAGTAAGTAATAGCAGGAATGGCTGGTTCAGGGCACCTCTGGGAACCAAAAGGCTCATGGCAGGCCCACGAGGCCAAGCTCGTGCAAAACGTGGCTTCCCAGCAGCACAGGCCAGACCAGAAAAAGCATCCAGGCCAATCCAGGGACCCCAAGCATCTTTCCTCCCTCAGGCCCAAAATAGGATCCAAGAAGCTCAGAGCCAGCATATGCGAGTGGGGGAGGGAGAACAGGGAGATGAACCCAACAGATTTGCGTGGCAGACTCCCCAAGAGCCGCGCCATCTGGAGCCCCTTTGTGATAAAGGGAAGGGGAACAGAGTGACAGCAAGCAGTATTTTCAAGGAGTAGGGTAAGGGGGCAAAAGAAGTGTGTATAGGGAGAGGGAGGGCCATCTGTCACCAAGACCAGCAGCACCCCAATTCCACCTCCCAGCCACCTTCAACACACAGGGCCACATGCCCCAAAAATACCCTGCAATCCATACAGCATCATCCCGATTTCTGATCTCCTGGAAGTCTTGCCCGGAGTCTTGCTCTTGGTACATGCCAGCACCTCAAGTCATCAGGCCTGGACAATCAGAGCTCTGGGGGCCCTCCGGATGGGTGATACTTGGTTCATGGATGGGTCCATGACCTCAGGGTCATGCCAGGGAGCACCTGGATCCAACTGTGTCTGAGGTCATTACTCTTGAGTCAAGTAAGCCCAGAAAGTCTTCATTTGTTTGCTTGTTTGTTTGTTTGCTTCAGACTCTTCAAGTTAGGGTTTCTGTCACTTACAACCCAAACAGTCCGGAGCGATATATCTGTTACAGCACCTATCACCCTGTAATGTCTCACTTACATGCCTGGACTGGAGCCCTTGAGGACACACACCATTGTTTGAGTCATCTGCGTTCCTGATGCCCAGAAGAAGGCCTGGGATATAATATAATCTTCAGGTAATACACGACACTGACTGGATAGCTCATCCTTCCACTCTGCAAAAATCTACTGAGCACCCTCTATGGGCCAGGCACTGTTCTAGGTGTGGGGACACAACAGAACAAGAGAGAAAAAAACCCCTACCCTCTGGGAGCTTAAATTCTATTGAGGGGAGACCAGGCAATAAGCAGATGAGTGAATCAAATACAAGTGGCATGGAGAAGAGGGAGAGAGCGGGGAGGATGGGAGGAGGTGCGACTTCAATGGGAGGCCAGGGGGCAAAAGAGGTGTGTATAGGGAGAGGGAGGGACACCTGTCACCAAGACCAGCAGCACCCCAATTCCACCTCCCAATCTCCTTCAACACACACACCCAAAAAGCACCTTGCAATCTACATGGCATCACCTCTTCTGTGGCTCCCCCAGGTCTGATCTCCTGGAAGTCATGCCCTGAGTCCTGCTCTCGGTACATGTGGCTGTGGCTGGGCTGAGAGGGAGAAGCCTGAGACCTGAAGAGGTAACAAGCGCACAGATACCTGGAAAATGTTCCAGACCAACAGAACGGCATGTGCCAAGGCCCTGAGCAGGAGTGTGCTGGGTGTGTTTGGCAATGAAGTCAGAGAGGTGGACGTGGGAAGTCAGAGAAGTGGACGTGGGAAGTCAGAAGACCATGGACTGCAGGGCCTTGCTACTTCCTCTGAGTGAGGTGGGAGCCAGCAGCGGCTCAGATAGGAAGAATGTGACTGGACTTACGCAGGGTACGTGTGGAGAACCAATCATCGGGGCAAGGGTGGAAGCATGGCACCAGGGAGGAGGTGACTGCAAGAGGCCCAGCAGGAGAGCATGGTGGCTGAGACCTGGGGCTAGCCGTAGGGGTAAGAAGTGGCCGGACCCTGGCTGCTTGTCCAAGTTGGAGCCAACAGGATTTCCTGATGGCTTGGATGTGGGATGTATGAGGAAGAGTGGCGTCAAGATGGCCCAAGGAGGCGCCACAGTGACTGGAAGGAGGGGGTGTGAGAGGGGTGTGGGGGAGAAGACAGCAAGTTTGTGACGCTTGCTGAATGCCCACACGGAGATGTCAAGTCATCATCTAGAGGTTGGGACAGAGGTCAGGACAAGGAATATAAATTTGAGAAATGTCAGCAAAGAGATGGCATTTTAAGTGACTGAGCAAGATGAGCTCAACTACAGAATGACAATGAAGGGACAGAGGAAGAGACGGAAGAAATCGTCCCTATCTCCTCACCACCAGGCTGCCAGTGCCCACCGGCCTCCTGGCTACGTGCCGGGGAGAGGAAGGGATGAGAAACAGCAACATGACATCAGTTCCTTGTTCAAGAACAGCTTGCTGTGGACAATGGAGTTTCACATCCACCATCTAGCCCGCTCTAAAGAGGTAGGGAGGGCAGGAATGAGCATTCCTCCCCACACCCCGTCACCCAGATGAGAAACTGAGACTCAGTCAGGGAAGGACAGGAAAGGTGATCCAGGCTAACTAGGCTGGCTGAACCACCCAGCCAAGGCCAGGCTGCAGACACCACGTGCTCTCTGCCAAGTGCAGCTCTTCAGGAGTAGAAACAGAGAGACCCCCTCCACCCTACCTTCTGCGGCTGCCAAAGACCTGACACATGGGGAGGGGCTGAGAATGTGTCTTGGCCCAAAACGCTGCGGTGACTGGCAGACAACAAGCGCTGGCAGCGGCTGGGAAGCCGGGAGGGACAGCCAGCACCACACACAGGGCTGGGCATCCAGGGTCCCCTTGGCGCCGGGGACTCCCCTCTTCTTGGACTTATAGGCCAGCCCTCAGCCCAGAATACCACCTCGCCCCTCTGTGCCCCCCAGCAGCCACCAACTCTTGAGAGAGACACCAGGGATGAGGCATCCTGCTACCACCCAGCCACAGGGCTCAGCCTCAGGGATCAAGACCCAGGTTCAAATCCCAGCTCCAGTGCCAACGGACAATGAGGCTTAGACCCAGCTGTGACACCTCTCCAAGCTTCGATGTCCTCACCTGTAAGACAGGCGGCAAATACAGAAACACTTCTGTCATCACTGTCGTCAAAGCAGCAAACATGCGCTGAGCTCTCAGGATGTGCCAGACACTGCTCTAGACCAGGGCTTCTCCCGCTCAGTGCCGCTGACATTTGGGGCCAGGTAATGCTAGGTGATCAGGGTGTGCAAGGGCACTACAGGACGACCGGCAGCGTCCCTGGACTCCACCTGCTACATGACAGTAGCAGCCTTCCTCCCCATTTGGGTCAACCAAAAATGTCTCCAGACATTGCTATATGTCCCCTTCGGGGGAAGGGTGAAACTGCCCTTGTGCGAGAACCACTGTTCTACGCCCACCAGAGCATCAGCTCCGGGAAGACGAAGATCTAGGGCCGGAATGTGACCTTAGGGAACCTGGTTTCAGAATTTGTTCAGACACCTGCTAACCTGATTCTTAAAGGCCTGTGGGAGGGTTTATGTGCCCAATATTACATATAGGTCTGGCCCACAGTAGGTGTCTCTAAATGGTCATTTTTGTTTGTTTATTCTAAACTCCAAACTTGGTTCATTATTATTAATAACAGCTAACATTAATTAAGCGTTTATTATGTGCCAGGCACCACATGAAACATCTTTTGCCCACGATGGTTCATTTCAGATGTACAATGATCTTAGAAGGAAGGGATTACTATTACTCCCATATTATTGGGGACAAAACTTTATAAGGTTCAAACATATTAAATGATTTGCCCCAGGGCACACCCCCAGTAAGAGAAGAAGCCAAGAATGAAACACACCAGGGCCTCTCAGACTTTGGGCTGTCAGATTGGTAAGTTCCCTGACAAGGAAGCAACAAGCATTCAATGAGCACTGACTGTGTGCCAGGCACTGGGCTCAGCATCAGGGATGCCAAGTTCAAGGTGGCCCCCAAACACCAGGCAGAATGTGGAGAGAGCTCAGTGCCAGTATGGAGGGCTGGGACTGGGGGAAAAGGAAGTCAGAGATGTGAGGTCAGAGAAGCCATTGCGTGAGGGTAGCAGCAATGGCTTCTCAGAGGAAGTATCGGGACAGCTCAAGGAATCCAATATTCATTCATTCATGGAACAGTCAGGGAAGGTCTCTCCAAGGAGGGGACATCTGAACAGAGCGTGACTGACGGGGAGGGGGGGCAGTGGGCCATGCTGACATGAGGCATGAGGGAAAAGACAACTGGCAGGGAACTGTACTTTTTTAATTATTGTTGGTCTATATTGATTTGAAAAATAATGTGTTAATTATAACTATCGTAGCAATGCAAAAAAAAAAGTATAGAAAGATAAAGTGAAAAATCTTTCTCTGCACTCCTCCCCTTTCTCAGCCTGAGGCCACCAAAGGTAACATCCGGCGCACATCCTGCAGTATCTTTCTCCACACTCATAAATACTCACTGAGAGAGCCTTTCTAGAGCTTTTTTCCCCTACAAAATTGGGGTCTCACTCTACATTTCACTCAGCAACTTCGCCTTTCTTAAAGGTACAGCATGTACAGCCCCTCACGTCCCTAGAGACCAGCCTCCTTCCTTCCAACAGCTGTCTGACACCCAATATGTGAATCAACAAGCATCCTAGTGAGACTTTTTTCTGTTAATGACCACCCACAGGGTTGCCCATTTCTTTTGCCATTAGAAACAACACTGGAATAAACATCTTTGTAGCTTACATCTTTACGCACTTTTTTTTTCTTGTTTCTATACGAGAGGTTCCTAAAGAATCTGAATCAAAGGGTGTCGTGGGTCTTTATTTTTAAAGACATTACCAACGTATTTCTCCCCTAAAACAGCAATCATGAACACTCCCACCAGCGTCCTCTGGGACTGCTCGCTTCCCTGCAGCTACGCCAGTGCTGGGCATTATGCCTCTTGTGTACATGTGACAATGGTAAGGAATGGAAGGTGACGTTGAATGATGTGGTTTCTCAGCAGAAATGCAGCTCCACACGGTTCCTCAAAACACTACCAATTCCAGAGCATTCTGGACCCAAATGAGACTAGAGGGGCATGGGGGAGCAGGCTGTCCACCTAGGGGGCCCTGGGCAGAATAGGGACACCTTCCTCCCAAGCCCCTCACCATCCTTGCAAGCCAATGCCTGCACCATCCCCATTTCTGAAATGGATTTCACACCCAGGCATAACAAAGATGGCTTTGTCAGTAGGAAGCGGGGGCACTGTTGCCAGAACATTCTGGGTCCTGTTCATTCAAAGCTCTGTGTGTGGGGAGGGAGAGGGCAGAGTGGGGGAACAGGGTGCTTCCTGGTCTGGGGCTGACCTCAGGCAGAGGCACTGTGGGCAGAGCTGGGGCGGCCCCAAATTCCCCGCCATCCCCTCAGTGGCTCACTCCACAAACATTTGCTGAGAGCTTAGCCTGTGCCAGGCACTCCGGGAGCACTTTACATTTATCAGCTCATGAGGTGACATCGTTAACACCATTGTGCAGATGAGAAAACAGAGGCCCCAAGAAAAGAAGCCTTTATAAGTGGGTGTTGAACAATGAGAACACACGGACACAGGGAGGGGAACATCATACACTGAGGCCTGGGGGGTGGGGGCTAGTGGGGGAATAGCAGGTGGTCACGGGGTTGGAGAGGGATAGCATTAGGAGAAATACCTAATGTAGATGATGGCGCAATGGATGCAGCAAACCACCACCATGGCTCATGTATACCCATGTAACAAACCTGCACGATCTGCACATGTACCCCAGAACCTAAAGTACAATAAATAAATTTTTTAAAAATAAAAATATAAGACAAAAAAAAAAAAAAGCATCCAGGACTTGAAGTCACATAGCTCATGAGCAGCACAGGAGCACGAAGGAGGGGCGGCTGACTGCCTTCTAGCCGCCAACAGAATGAGCTCTCTCACCCAGGCTGCTGTGGCGGCCTCCTCCTCAGCCTCCACCCCATCCCCTGTCATCCACTCCCCACCAGCAGCCAGAGGGATCCTGCGAAAACTGAGTCAGATCTGCCCCTCCTCTGCGGAAACGCTCCAAGGCCGACCACCTGACTCAGCATAAAAAGCAGAGCCCTCACAGTGGCCCTAGATACCCTGTACGATCTGCCCACCAGCCTCCCTGCTCCTACTGCCACCTCTCTGACGTCACCTCCCGTCCCTCTGCCCCTGGCCACACTAGCCCCCTTGTGGGTCCTGAAATAGGTTCCTCCCTCAGGGCCTTTACACTCTCTGTTTCTCATGCTTGGAAAGCTCTTCCCACAAAGACAGAGGCAAAGCCCTTTTCCTGATGTGACACCCCTAGAAGGGGCAGAGCCTGGATTCAAAGAAGGCAAAATGCACACAGCTGATTCTTCAACAAGAGAGAAGGATGCTTTGTGACTCTGGGAAGTCAGAGAACCTTTCTGAGCCTCTGCTTCCTCATTGACACGATATAACAGGCAACGCAGAACACCTTCTCCACCAGGTTCCTGGGGTCTAGGGTGCTTGGAAAGTGTCCCCTGGACACAGTTCCTCATACATGTGGGCACCAGTGTTATAATGACATCCACCGGGAGAACTGGAATAGTCAAGAAAGACGGAATAGGAGCAAGGATTCTAAGGCCAGATGTGGAAAGGCCAAGAGCCACTGGAAGCAGGCCACGGGCCAACGGGGCTCCCCTGGGACCCAAGACTTGGGGGAAGGCAAAGGCATCTGGGACGGAGACACCAGCACGGGGGAGAAGAGATGCTCCCACCTGACATCCTTCCCTCTCTTCTGGTCCCAACACCCCTGGAGGCTTCCTTCTGGGAAGCACTCCTCTCCCACTACCATGTGGCAGAGCTAGGTCTCTCACCCAGGAGGCAGCCGCCCCAGGAAAATGGAGAGCAATTCCCATTCTTGGTGAAGGCAGTTTGAGAGGAGTTTTGTTGCTTGCAACCAAAGAATCCTGACAACCCACTGGCTCTTGTGGATTTCACCCATGGCAGCAGCGCCACTGTCTTTATTGTTGTTCTTGTTATTTCAAAATCTTCAACGTGAGGGAGAAACAAGGCCAGGGGACAGGCCACCAATAGGCTGCCCAAGAGCAGGAAGACAACAAGCCTGACTTGGATGGTATCAGGGTCCTGCAACCCAAGAAGAGGCCCCAGGCAGGGACCCTCTAACACCCCTGGAGGAACCCACTACTTCCTCCCACCAGGGTCTCCCAAAGGGCCATAAGTGAAGGAAGTAGGACAGATCATGATGGGAACCTCCTGTTTAATAGCTGATGCTGCAGAAAAGAAAAGGGAGCCATTACCCACAGACCACAGGAAGGGGAAGTCTAGGTAACAGAACTGCACCCTCCAAGAGAGACTGGCCTTCTTCCCTTTTCACCTCAAAGAACAAGGACCACCCACAAACTGGAAAATGAGTCTCAAACTGAAAACCCCTATAGGGGTTGGGCAGGTAACAGGGGATGCTGTGTGGGTCTCCTTAGTAACAGCAATGAATACTATATCCTTTTAACAGAGAAGAGTGTCTTTGCCTAGCAAACACAAAGGAATACTCTTCTCTTCCAAAGAGAAACTGGCTACCCTCCATTTTTCTTAAAACACATAACCCTCTTCGTCTGACTTTCATTTTTCCATCTGATATACACACGGGTTAGAGGAAACATTCCTCTGTCCTCTTAACTTTGCAATTACAATTAAATTAAAAACCAGGCTGGGCACAGTGGCTCATGCCTGTAATCCCAACACTTTGGGAGGCTGAGGCAGGAGGATCGCTTAAGCCCGGGAGTTCAAGACCAGCCTGGGCAATATAGTGAGACCCCTATCTCTAAAAAAAAATCTTTTTTAAAATTAGCTGAATATGGTGGCATGCACCTGCAGTTCCAGCTACTCAGAAGGCTGAGGTGGGATGGTCATGTGAGCCCAGGGGTTGGAGGCTGCAGTGAACTATGATCACACCACTGCACTCCAGCCTGGGCAGCAAGGCAAGATCTCATCTCAATTAAAAAAAAAAGAAAAATTGGCCAGGCACAGTAGCTCACTCCTGTAATCCCAGCACTTTAGGAGGCTGAGGCGGGTAGATTGCCTGAGGTCAAGAGTTCGAGACCAGCCTGGCCAACAAGGCAAAACCCCATCTCTACTAAAAATACAAAAATTAGCCAGGTGTGGTGGTGCA
This sequence comes from Cheracebus regulus, assembly GCA_963574635.1. NCBI lineage: Eukaryota > Metazoa > Chordata > Mammalia > Primates > Pitheciidae > Cheracebus > Cheracebus regulus. The sequence goes on along the minus strand of CAUYQU010025352.1, from coordinate 44,096 downwards.
CCTGTAGTCCCAGCTACTTGGGAGGCTGAGGCAGAAGAATCGCTTGAACCCAGGAGGTGGAGGTTGCAGTGAGCCAAGATAGTGCCACTGCACTCCAACCTGGGCAACAAAGCAAGACTCTGCCTAAAAAAAAAAAAAAAAAAAAACAACTAAAAACCAGTAGGCCAAGTGCAATAATAAATGGCAATCAATGTTTGTTCTCGGTGTTAGGAACACGTTATGGAGCGGTGGACACTGTAGCAAACCAAAGACTGAAGCCCTGTGCCCTGCAGAAGGGGCAGCTCTCTTCAGGTCCAGCCAAACATTGGCTGGAGGAGTGCAAGTGGTACATCTTCTGATTACTGAGAAGCCAGAAATAATGGAGTTTTGTATGAAATGTCTTGATTTTTCAGTGTTGGCAAGTAAATAAAAATTTTTACTTTTTATTAAACATAGTGTTTCACCATGTTTGCCGAGCTGATCACAAACTCATAACCTCAGGTGATCCACCCGCCTCAGCCTCCCAAAGTGCTGGGATAACAGGCCTGAGCCACCGTACCCAGCTTAAACAAAACGTTTTAAAACACCGTGCAGACTGACAAAACCCACGTATGGGCCTAACCTGGGCTTAGGAACCCGGGTTGGAACCAGTGGTTCTGATCATAAATAAAGTGAGGGGCTCTGCTTTCATCACATCTGTGTCCTCAGTACCTTGTACAAGACCTGGCCCACAGCACAGGTGCAATCAATGACTTCTGACCAGAATCAGATACACACACACACACACAAACACACACGCACACTCATACACATACACGTATGTATGCACACTGCTCACCAGACCTGGATACACACAAACACACCTCACACTACTGATCACTAAAGTCAAAGAATCTGAAAGTGATGTTCCCCAGAGATAAGGGAATCCCCAAGGGCAAAAGATTCATACAACTTAAGTTAAGATTCATACAATTTAAGTCCTCCAGGAAGTCTTCGCTGTTGGACAAAAGCAGACTATCATGGGCTAGGAGTTAGAAAACCTGGATTTCAGTTCCATCTCAGCCACAAACTCGCTTGGTAAACCCAGACCAAGTGACTGAACAGTTCTGTGCCTCAGTTTCCCCTTCCTGAAAAGTGAGATGGTTAGATGAGATGATGTCTCGGTGTCTTGCAGCTGCAACAGCCTGATTCCAAGATTCGAGTGCCAATCATTTCTTTGAGCTAATAAGGACCAAAGGGTCCTAAATCCAGGTTCCTTCAGCCCTCAGTCACTAAACTGATTAAAAAAAAAAAACTGGTAGCAATCAACAAAGATGCACATGGAAAGTCACTATGAAAACTGAAAACTATCTAAATGCCCCAATGTAAGAGGAATGGTTAAATAATGATTTTACTAGAATGCTATTATTAAATTATATATTAGTATAATAATTCTTATAACTAATATATATGGAGCACTTATTATACCAAGCATTGTTCTGATAGCTTTACTAGTCCTAATTCACCTAATTCCCCCATTAATCTAAGATGGGGGGCACTATTTTAGGAGATGAAGAAACTGAGGCACACATAGATGGGGCAGCTGGCCCACTGACCACACAGTGGGTAGGCGGTCATGATTTGAGCTGGACAGTGGCCATCATCCAGCCCCCGTATTTCATTACGAAGCCATCAAAGGCTTATTGATGGAGAGCATTTAGCAGTCACATGAGGAAGTACGCATAAGCAGTATCTGCTGTCATCTGTGCACATCAAGGCTTAAATCAAATGCAAAGAACAAAAAGGAAATACACCCAAAGGTGAAACAGCTATTTGGAAGGGTGAGATCTTTTTACTCATCTTATTTCCCAAATTTTCTACAATGAGCGTAGTAACAGCAAACACAGCCATACGTGGCAGGCATCCCAGAGAGCGGGCTCTGAACCCACCACTCACCTGCTCTACCTTACCCCCAAGGGCCCAGATGTTGGCCTGCCCTGCATCCTGCTGCATCCCAGCATCTGGGCGAGGCACACAGTAGGTGCTCAATACAATGTGTGGAACCAAGGAACAAGTCTATGAGGTAGGAACAGAGATGTCCCCATTTTGTAGCTGAAGAAACTGAGGTCCAAGAATCAGCTGCCTGAGGTCACAGAGACAGTGAGTGGTTGGTCTGGGACAAACATGAGCAAAGCCACATCTCAGTGGAGACTTTCTACTGAAGACAATAAAAATCACCAGAGATGATGGCCAAATACAATGTGTCATCCAGGACTAGATCCTGGACTGGGGTTGGGGATGGGCGAGGAGATGGGTATAGAGAACACCTGGGGAGAAATAGGTGAAGTCTGAATATAGACTGTGCATTGTATCATTTAGTATAAACGCTGACTTGCCTGATTTTGTTCAAGGCACTTCATTACACAAGAGAATGTCTGTCTCCCTAAGTGATGCATGCCAAAGTTTCTAGGGGCATCCTGTTTGCAATTACCCTCAAATGGATCAAAATAATAATAACATGTGTGTGCACGACCAGGAGGGAGGACAAAATGAAAGGAAAAGGGCGAATGATCAAATAAAAAGTTACCAAAAAGTTAACTTTGAAAAAAACCTATTAAATTTCCCAGAAATATAGCATGTTTGGTTTTGTGCCTAGACTGCCATATGTATGTAGATATGAATAATATATACAGCCAGGTATAGACACAAAGTATCATTTTACCATACTGGGTTCCATAAGTGTGCCTGTAGCTGAACAGACATAAGGGAATGTGCTTTTGACAGTCACACCTCTACTGTATTTACTACCTTTGTGTTCAAGAGGAAATAAATCTTTAAAACCACCCAATCAACAGCCTGGTGGGCCACTGGCTGATGGCTGGGACCACCCAGTGCTCCCTGATGTGGCAAATAAAACTCTCCAATCCCTCTACCCTCCCCAGTATGGTAAGGGCAGGAGGCCAAGGAGCCCGGGCTGTGGCTGCCCCCATAAGGGGTTCACGCTCCCTAGACAGCGAGTCGTGGCCAGGAAGGCCTCTGCCACAGAGTGGGCCCCATACAGACCCTTTTGCTCATTCACTCACTCCTTCCACAAATGCTAACAGAGTACCCATTATGTGCTAAGTGCCAGGGACTTGGCCGTGAACACAGCAGACAAGGGCTGTGGCCTCATGTGACTTATAATTCTAATAGGAGCGACAGATACTAAACAAGTAAATCAACGAGGTAATTCCAAGCAGTGACAGGTCAAGAAGAAAATCGGTGCAGTGGTGTAGAGAAAAGCACTAGAAGGCTCTCTGAGGAAGCAGCACTTGAGCTGAGAGCTGAAAGAGAAAAGGGGGCCTTTGGTACAAATCAGGGTTCCAAGTCCTCCAGGTAATAGGAACAGCAAAGGAAGAGGCTTAGAGGATGGAACCAGCTGAGTACAGTGCAAGAATAGCAAAAAGTCTGGTGGGGCCAGGACGGAATGAACAAGGCGGGGTGATGAGGTCCGCACAGTGGGCCAAAGCTAGATCACGTAATACTTTCTAAGCCATCATAAGGAGCTGCGATTCGATTAACCGCCATGTTCCACCTCCAGCAGAGTGAGGATGGGGGAGGAAGAGGACTCCTTGTGCTTGTTAATGTCCCCAGCAAACAAACCAGAATGAAATGGCAGGGTGTTGGATCTAAACCGAACCCTGTCAGTAATTACATTAAATATACATAAGTTAAACAGTCTAATTAAAAGGCAGTGACTGCCAGAATGGATTTAGAAACACAAGACCCAAGTATACGATGCCCGTAAGAGATGCACTTGGAATATAAAGACACAGAGGTAGAAAGGAAAAAAATGAAAAACAGTAAGCAGAAGAAAGGTGACATGGCTATAGCAGTATCATACAAAACACGCTTTAAGACAAGGAGCATTATCGGAGGTAAAAAGGAGTATTTAATAATGATAAAAGGGTCAATTCACCAGGAAGACATAATCATAAATGTGTACTTCTGGCAACAGATCTTTAAAATGCAAAAAGTAATAACTGACAGAACTCAAAGGAGAAAAACATAAATCTATAGTCACAGGTGGAGACGTCCACAACCTTCTCTCAGTCACTAGCAGAACAAGGAGACCAAGCATCAGTAAGGATATACAGATCACAGCCAGACTACCAACCACCTGATCCAAATGACATTTGTACAACACTGCACCCAACAGCAGCAGAAGACACATTCTTTTCAAAGGCACATGGAATGGTCCCTAAGGTAGACTGGGTCATAAACCAAGTCTCGATCAATTTCAAAGGACTGAAAACCCACAGAATAGATTCTCTTAGCAAAATAGAATTAAATTAGAAATCACTAAACAATGAGTTATCCGGAAAAGCCCTAATATGTGAAGATCAATGCAATCAGATGGGCTTCCTCACTCCCCACCCCACCCTCAGAGTAAACAGCACAGATGACATCTGGCATAAATGTCCCCTGGGAGAAAGCAGTCAGGCATCTGTCCCATGGTCAGGTCTAAGCCTACACTCCTGGGTAAAGGGGGTACCAGGCTAGGTTAGATGCTCTGGCTTCATCCTCAACAACCCAGTTGGCAAATCATTTCAAGAGACACTGGGATAGCTGAGTGCAGTGGCTGACACCTGGAATCCCACGACTTTGGGAGGCCAAGGTTGGCGGATCACCTGAGGTCAGGGGTTCAAGACCAGCCTGGTCGATGTGGCAAAACCCTGTCTCTACTAAAGATACAAAATTAGCCAGGTGTGGTGGCACACACCTTTAATCCCAGCGACTCAGGAGGCTGAGGTAGGAGAATCACTTGAACCTAGGAGGCAGAGGGTGCAGTGAGCTGAATTGTGACATTGCACTGGAGTGCATTATCTGGGCAACAGAGTGAGACTCTGTCTCAAAACAAAAGAGAGATGGGGTGGAGGTCTGTGAACTGTGTTGGAGAGACCAGAGAGGAAGCCACACCCCATAATACATCCCACCTGCCCCACCTCGCTCAGAATGAGCCAGAATGAGGCCAAGAGCCAATCAGTTCACCGCACTCAGGGGTCACTCTAGGCAGGGCCAGAGAGGGAGTAAATAAAGCACAGTGGTCACAAACATGGGCTTTGGAGTTGAATAATCCTAAGTTCAAAGGCAACACTGACCATCCTTGGTGGGCAGAACCCTGAGATGGCCCCAGGGTTACTGCGCTGTCAGTGTGACTATGTTTGATAAATGACAGAGATAAAGGGATTTTGCAGATATAATTAAGGTTCCAAATCAGCTGACTGAGTGGGCCTGACCTAATCAGGTAAAGCCTTAAAAGAGGCCTGGGGTGATAAAGCAGAGAGGAGAGTGCACGTCTAGGCCCTTTCTAAAGGAAGAGATTGAAAGCAAGTGATTCACCCGCTGGCTGTGATGTGGCTATGTTGTGACAGGGCCATACCCCTAAGACCCAAGGGCACCTCTAGGAAGTGAGGATGATCACCAACCAATACCCTGCAAAAAATGGGGCCCCAGCTCCGCAAAGCATGGAAGTAAATTCTGCCAACAATCCCATGTAGATCCCTCCCATGGCCCGCCCCCCTACCTGCCACTCCAACCATCAGATGAGATCTCAGCCCTGGTCAATACCCTGATGGCAGCCTCATGAGACCTTGTGCAGAAAACTAGTTACACAGCACCCGGACTTTTGAGTCACAGAAACTTCAAGGTAATTAACAGGCATTATTTTAAGCCACTAGATGTGTGGTAATTCATTTAGCAGTAACAGATAACTAATATGCCATCTCTGTGTGATCCCAGACAAGTGACCTCACCCTCTCTGGGCCTCGGTTTCCTCATCTGCAAAACTGCAAGGCTGTAAATGAAACAGGATGCATAACAGCATCACCCAGAAAGTGGGGAGCAGCATATTCTGTGCCCTTTCAGGTTCGTGGAGGGATTTCACAGTAGGAGAATGAGAGGAGCCATCATGCATTTTTGAGACACCAATCTGTTTTTTCAGTCTTCGGATGGGTTGCTTGGAGAAGAAGGTGAACAGCATCTTCTAGCTCCAGATTACAGCCATCCCAGTTACTCCCAGCTGCCTTCAGAGTGCAGAGACCAATGTCCAGGACAAGGGACCACTTGGTCAAAATGAATTCAGTTGCTTACTTCAAGTCCCAGGAAGGATCTCAGGCAGGGTGCTTGAGATGAGATGCTATAACTGTCCCTGTGCAAAAAGTATGGAAATACTAAGATTCTAAAACAGAATGTTTAAAAATAACCTCTACTAATTACTGGGGCCTGCCCAGGTTCCAGGCAGTGAGCCAAGTGTCTCATCACATTTTACAGATGAGGAAACCAAGGTTCAGAGAGGGAAAGCTCCTTGCCCAGAGTCACACAGCGGCTGAGGGGCAAAGGTGAGATTCAGACACAATCTGGCCAGGCCCCTGGGCTCTTGAGCACACAATGCCACACTGTAAAAAATTCTCCTGTGCCAAATCCCCACAGCTCACACCTACCCACAAAATCAAAAGACATCAGACTATCTTAGTCCCCAAAAGTCTGCACAAAAATGCTTAGCAGTTATATAATTCAAAACAATCACATCATGTAATAAAACACAGGCACGTCCTAGAAGCATTGTTTTCATTCGAAACATATTTAATGGACATCTACTATGTGGCAGGCATTGTTCTTGGTGCTGGAGAGGCAAAGTGAATAAAACAGATCGAAATCTCTTTCCTCTTGGCATGCCCGCGACATTCCGGTGAAGGAGGCAGACGATAAACAATAAATGAGTAAAATGTCTAGTCTGTTAGCTAATGGGGAAAAACAATGCAAGAAAAGGAAATAAGAAATGGTGAGGTTGGGATGGTGCGGTGTTGGAAAAGACCCAGTCAAGAACGTGATTTTGAGCAAAGGCCTGAAGGAGGTGAAGGTTTGAGCCATGAGGACACTGGGCAGACGGACGCATTCCAGACAGCACAGGTGGAAGGGCCCTGAGGCAGGTGCATGTGGGAAAGGGTAAATGAGGTTGGAGGAAGTGGGTGACCCCTCACCCACTAACCTGGGTAGGAGCTACCCAGATTCCGGAATTGGGAGAGGGATTCACTGCACAAATTGGTGAATACTCTCAAAACCACTGAACCGTACACTTTGAAAGGGTGAGGTTTATGGTGTGTGAATCATATCTCAGTTTTTAAGACTGTAAGGGGAAAAAGGACTAATAAAAGAGCAGAGAGGAGAGGCAAGAGGGGCAGGTCTTGAGCGACATTCCAGGCCAGTCATAAGGACTGCTTTCACTCCGGGTGAGATTTAACTGATTAGGGTTTCAATGAATCCCTCTGGCTGCATAAGGAGAACAGAATGTGGGAGGCCAGGGAAAGATCAAAAGAGTCAACCACAACGGCCCTGGCCATTCCTGGCTGTGCATCCTCAGGTTTGCCCCTTCCCTCTCTGCAGCTGTTTTCCTCACCCAGGAAGTGGGCCTGAAAAACCCATCCCCCACAGGGCAGAGGTGAGAGCTAATAGACAGTAAAGTGCTGTTATGATGTCTATGCCTGGAGGGTGGAGTTCCGATCCCACCAAACAGTTTTTAACTATGCAAATGAGTTTCCTGAACAGAAAACACAGGGCACCTTCCTCGGTCTCAGGAAGCAGAGGTTCGTCTCACATCAACAGCCCTCCCAGGCCAGGGGCAGCTGCCTTCACATCTCATCTACATGCTGGCCACAAATGGGGGCCCAAACTCCTCTCAGGGTGTGGTGGGCTCCACTGGCCTCCTCCAGGAAGCCTGCCCTGTTTACTTGGTGACACAGCACCCACAGGAAAGCTGAAACTCAAAGAGAGGACAGAACCAGTGCTGGGTCACACAGCAGCCTGGAAGCAGGCAGGGAATCTGCTGTGGGAGGGGAGGGTACGTCCATTCCCCTCCCGTCCAGGCAGGAGACAGGAGGGGGTTTCTGAGACCTTAGGAAGACCATTGCACAGTCTTGGTTTCCACATCACCAACTGACCATGCCAGATCCAACTAAAAGCTGTCTTGAGGCTCCTCACACCACAAGAAATAAAGCCTAAACTGCTCACCATGCATCTGAGGCCCATGCCACCTGGTCCCTGCCAACAATTCCAACCTCATCTCCCCTTCTCTCCCCTCCAGCCACCCTGGCCTCTCACTGCTCCTCACACAAGCCAGGCACAGTCCTGCCTCAGGCCTTTGCCTCTGTGGCTCCTGCTGCCTGGAACACGCTTTTCTCCACTCTGTCCACTGGGCACTCTTTCTCCTCCTTCAAAACTTGGTCAAACGTCATCTCCCCAGAGAAGCCTTCCTTCTCATGCCATCTAAAGTAGATGCCCATCCCTGTCACCAACATCACCCCATTTTATTTCCTTCTGTCTGCATCCACTCCCCAGCTATGTGGACTCAAGCGAGTTACTCAACCTCTCCCAGCTTTAGTTTCCCTATCTGCAAAATAGGTACAATGATGAAACTGACCTCAGAAAGTTGTTGCAAGGGCTCAAGACGCATGTGGTACAGTACCTGGATCACAGCAAGGCCTCAGTGGGTGTCCCTATTATGACAACTCTGGTCCTTTTCTCAAGGGATTTCTTTTTGCAATGCCTGAAGATTCCCTGAGGGCAGAGACCTTGTCTGTCTTGTTCTAGCCACACGCCAGCACCTAGCACAGTGCCTGGCACACAGTGGGTGCTGGATGGACATTTATTGAATGAATAAGTCAATTAGTAGATGAAAGCATTAACTGCCCACACCCTGACCCTGGCCTCAATCCTCCTGAGAGATGCTCTTTACAGAAGCCACTCACCCTCCCAGCAACAGGAGAAGCACAAGACCCCAGCTCCTGGTGGCTGATGGCCACCTGCCTGCACCAGCTTTTGGCAGCTCCAGTCCCACCAGCCAGAAATAGCCTCGCCTCCTCTGGCCCAGAATCAAGGGATCGTCTGTCAGTTCCACCCTGGGGAAGGAACCAGGAGGGTAAACACAGATTGAGTGTCTGACCACAAGACAAAAGAGGAGCAGACAGACTCCCTTCTGGTCCTTGAGGATCGAAGAAAATAAAAAGAAGCTTAAAAATCCACACAGGGCTGGGAGGCTGGAGGGCTCCACTTCTTCCTTGGGGCCTCCTCCAGGAGGAGGGGTGAGCCTCCACACAGTCACTGCACTCACTTCTCAGAGCAACCCTAGGAGGACTAGGGTGATCCCCATTTCGCAGATGGGAAAACTGGGTCTCAGAGAGGCAAAGCGACATCCCCAAGGTCACACAGGGGAAGAGCTGGGATCTGAACCCAGGACAGCTGGCTTGAAAGTCTGTGCTCTAAACCATGAACTGCAAGAGAGGGAGCCTCCCAGACACTCTGCTGGGTGAAAAGAGCAAACTGTTTTGTGCTACTTACGTAAACACTTACAAGTCAATCTCACGTGTTTCTACACAGGCATGCTAATGCCCCCAGATGCTCTGAGAGCACAGGTGTAGTCAAAGGAGCTTTCAGCCCAGTGGTTCTCAACTGGAGGCTATTCTTCACCCCACCCTCCTCCAGTGGATACTTGGCAATATCTGGAGACATCTGTGGTTGTCACTACTGGGGAAGAGGAGTCTTACTTGCATCGAGTAGGTAGAGGCCAGGGATGCTGCTAAGCATCGTACAATGCACAGGACAGCCCACCCCGCCGCCCCCCTGCCCCCCACCCCGCAGCAAAGAACAATCTAGCCCCGTATGTCGATAGTGCTGAGGGCTGAGAGAGTAGTGGGATTTGCTCCAGACCAACTGCTAGGTCCAGAAATGACCTCTGTGAAACCTCTTCAAGAGAAACTTTTGGCAGGGCGTGGTGGCTCACGCCTGTAATCCTGGCACTTTGGGAGGCCAAGGCAGGCAGATCACTTGAGGTCAGGAGTTCAATACCAGCCTGGCCAACATGGTGAAACCCTATCTCTGCTAAAAAATACAAAAATTAGCTAGGCGCCGTGGCATGTGCCTGTCGCCCCAGCTACTTGGGAGGCTGAGGCAGGAGAATTGCTTGAACCTGGGAAGCAGAGGTTACCGTGAGCCTAGATCGTGCCACTGCACTCCAGCCTGGGTGACAGCACGGACTCTGTCTCAAAAAAAAAGAGGGATTTTTGATCCTGGTTAAAACACAAATCCCCAGAGAAGGATGTGGGCCATGAGCTCTCTCCCTAACAAACTGTGTGGCTCCTGCCCCTAACTGCTGCTCACCTCCCCTCTGGGGCCGCAACTCATGTCACCTACAAAACAAGGAGATACAGACCCAATGACCCACCTGGCTTCTGTTCAAGATCTCTGTCTCCTAAACACAGGGAATCAGCGCTGACCTGGCCCCGTGCCTGGAGAATGAAGCTGTGAGACACAGCACACCGGTCGGAGAGGCAGCCCACCCTATCACCCACCTCCCCCCATGATTCTAGTCAGCATGCCTGCGTCTGTTGGCAGAAAGAAATGAAGCCCCAAAAATCTGAGAGGTCAGGTTCTCTGGCAGCTAGGCATGACCTGCTTCAAACACTTAACTCTTGCAAAACCTTTAGGGGAGAGTGGCTGTGAGGCAAATAGGATGTGGGTTTCTCTATCGGAGGGAGTGGCCCCAAGCCCAACAGGTCTTCAGCTCACTGGCCTGATAAAGGAGTATCTTTTCTCCAAGAAAGGGGTGCCCTGAAGTCTCAAAAGCCAAAGACACCAACCCCATTCACCTCTTCTTAAAGTGATAGTTAAATTGCTACCAGGGCAAACACCAGAATAAAAGTAGGTAGGCTTCCAAGGCTTATTTGAAGAATGAGTTGTAGCATCCCCATCAGGCTGTCCTTATCAGGACAAGGACCTGTTGATGACTTCCTTCTCATGGCCCAGAACACTCCCCAGAATATACAGTAGACACTCCATAAATACCTGGATTGCAGAAAAGCAGTCTCATGTCTTCATATGAAATACCTGTACAGAGCATGGCACCAGCTGCATGACCCCCAAGCCCCACCTGTACAGAGCTCTCTGTCTGCCATACATGAAAACAAATGGAACCCATCTAACTCCTGCTGACACTCAGGTTCTTATCATCAAAAGATTTTCACTGACTTCCTGATGACGATGAGCCTGACACAAGGTAGCCTGCTCCAGGCCCTCTGGTGTCTGAAAACTGAAATAAGGTGGACCTTTTCACTTAATTCTTGCCCACCTGGGCAGCCCAGAGGTCTCGCAGGAGCGGTAATTCTGCTCATGAACACAGCCTCATGTTGGCGCAATTCAGGATAGCAGTGAAGAATGTGGGCCATGCAGCCTCATTCCCCGGGTCCAAACGCCAACTCTGTCAGGCTATATGACCTTAGGAAATTGACTTGGCCTCTCTGTGTCTTTGTTTCCTTTGTAAAACAGGAAGCATAAGAATACCTGCAACTTTTGAGTTAATGCATACGGAACTTACAAGCAGGGTTTGCAAGTATGTAAATATAAGCAAATTGTTACCACTATTATTATTGCATTAATCTAATGACCATGCTGAAAATACAATTCTTCCTGCAGCTTTTTAAAAAATATATTCACATATATATGCATAATTCTAGATGAAAAGGGTATTATAAACAGGTTTGTGCTTCCTCATCTTCCTGGTTGTCTTTCTCCGTAAGACACACATCCTTCCAACCTTTTCTCCAGCCTCCTGTCCCCTTATACATATAACATACATGTGTATATTATGGTTATTGTTTATTTTCCAAAAGAATGTGTTATGTATACCTCTCAGCATCCTACTTTTCACATGAGGACCACATGAAAATCCCCCCAAACCACTGGGGAGGTCACTGTGTCTCAGTGACTGTGGAATCAAAGACCTGCCCCCCACCTCACCACCCGTGGCATTTCTCCCTAGTGTGAGACTAGGAGCATAGATTCTTTGAAAACAGAAAAAAAAAATAGTGACAACAAAAAAACCACAGTTTCTTGTTTGGCAAGCGGAGCTCCAATGAGAAGAAAAACTTTGGTCTCCTCCCTCCAAAAAGCAGAACCACAGAAAGCGTTCTGGGAGCTTTCTGCCCATAATCCCTGTTCCTCAGAGACTCCATCCCAGCCAGTTCCGGGCAGACCCTCTGTGTCTCTATGGCTCTGTGTCGTCAGCCACTGGGAGACCTTCAGGGAGCTGCTGACCGACCCCTACCCACAGGTCTCCACTCACCCAGGCCATCTCTTCTCTTCCAACCACTGCCAGCTGACACACCCATCATGGGAGCTGCTGGCACCTGCCCCTGAGGTGCTTCCTTGGCAGGTGGGCCCAAGGCTTACTCAGCCTCCTCTAGGGGTGTGGGGGGGCCTTTGAGCTCCAAAGAGCTGCATATCACCAAAATACCTGCACAGCATTCCAAACACCCAATGCACCTGGCACTGTTCTAACAGCTTTGACCTCAGGCTTATCCAAGCTTCACCACATCCCTTTGACACAGGTGCTACACTGTGCCCATTGGACAGATGGGAAAACCAAGGCACAGACCAAGTCAGTGATCAGACCAAGGTCACCTGCAGTCCAGGTGGGAGAAAGCCTGGATTTGAACACCAGCAGCATGACTACAGGGCCTCACTCAACCCTCATGCCATGAATAGACCAGGAGCCCAGAGCAAGAACCCGGCCGCCTGCCATTTCTATCCGTCCACAGTTCTGCCCATTCTGTGGGAAAGAGAACAGGAGTTACAGAGGGGAAGTAACAGGAAGAAGCGCAGGCAGAGGTGAAACGTCACACAACCTGGGTTCGAATCCCGGTTCTGCCACCTTAACAAATCATGTGCCCAAGTCCTTCTTGGATCAGCCACAGGCAGTCTATGAAGTGGCTGAGGACATGAGTTCTGGGGTCAGGCAGCCTAGGATCAAATCCTGGCAATACTGTCCACCTGACCCAGGGCAGCTCTCTTAGATTCGCTTTGCCTCAGTTTCCTCATTTCTCAATGGGGAATAACAACAGCATCCGCTTCGCAGAGATTAAATGAGTTGACACATGCAAAGTGCTTAGAACGGCAAGTGATGAACCGGCGTCAGTTCCTGCACAGCCATGACTGTCACTGTTTTCATCACGACTAACGGTGCCCAAAGCACACAGGGATCACCCCATACAGTGAGGGCCTCAAAATGTTTCCAGCCAAGGTTCTGAGTCAAAACCCCGGGCACTGTTTCCCCCAAGACTGATCCAGCATCTCTATGAAAGGGCTGTCCTTGCCTTTTCATGATTCTTTAATAAACACACGCAGAACACCAAACTCACAGGACCCCCTGGAGATGAGGGAAGGAGTACAATCCAGTTCCTGAAGGAGATGGGGTAAGATGGGAAGATTCTGGAGGAACCACAAAGCCCTCGGCCTGGAACCAAGCAAAACGACTGGTTCCTGTGGCCGAGTCCAGGGAGTCAAAAGGAAACTCACTCAGAGCCCCCATCCTCCTCTCAGTGCTGACTTAACTCAGACCTCACTTCCTCCAGGAAGCCCTTCCTGATCACCCCTGCTCTCTGGATGCTGAAATCCCAGAACCCTAATTATCTGTATTATTTAATTTTCATATAACAACAATAACAACCAATATTTATATACCTTACTGCCAGGCACTGTTCTAAGTGCTTTACATCAATTTCTCTAATTCACTTATCTTCTTTAAAAACCTATAAAATAGGAACTATTACCATCCCTCTTTTCACAAATGAGGATAATAAGGCTCAAACAGGTTAAGGTGTTTGCCCAAGGTCACAAGTCCAAGGACTTAACTTCAAGCAGTCTGGCTCCAGAGCCTTGTACTTGGATTGCTTTTTTTTTAAACACCCATTTGGCCACCCTCCACTACACTGTCCTCTCCTTGAGGGCAGAAGCCACACATGGCCCCTATCACAAGGGGTTACTTTCCACAGTTTCCATGGGCTGATGGACCTTTACACCATGGAAACACAGAGGCCAGGGTGGTCCTTGAAGGCCTGCCTCTAACCACATGGAAATAAAAGCAGGGAGGGATTACCGTGCATTCTTCCAAGCCCGGAGATAGCGGGGAAAATCCCTTAGCAAATAGAAAGGCTGAGAAAAGAGAGTGGGAAGACAGAAGAGAATCACAACCTGAGGCTGCCAGTCTTGCAGCCATGGAAAGCCTCGGTAATTAGCAGTTCCTGAAGCTCTAAGCCCCAGGTTAGTTTTGAAAACTAAAGTGCCTTGGATGTTTAGGGGCCATTCCTGATGGGGCGAGATGAGAGAGGACTCCTGTGGCTCACAAACAATGTGTGGCCGGTCAGGTTACACAATCAGTCTGTTTCTGGCACCAGCTTGGGGACACACACAAGGACAAGGCAGAAAGCAGGCCCGGATTCCCCACTCCTTGTTTCACAGGTGGGGAAACCGAGGTCAGGACAGGTAGCATGACTGGTCCAAGACACACGTCAAAGTCAGAACCAATTCATCTCAGAACTGACACATCAGATACCAAAAGAAAAATGTGATGAAGTCAGCAAATGTAAAGTGTCAAGGAGATAATGTGAAAGTAGAGAAATCTTTTCTTTCCTGTTTCTTGAATAATAAGAATGGTTGGCTCCAATCAATTTCCATTATTCCAGCTTCCTCCGACTCTACAAATGGACGATTTAAAACTACAGTTAAACACAATCTATATCTCTTCTGAAATGAAACGCACCATCTAGGACAGGGGCGTGGGAGAAAGGGGTATATTTTCTTTCCCATTAATATAAAAATTGGTTTGTATTTCCTGTTTCTCTTCCAGGCAGAGGAGCAGGGAGTGGCTCAGAAGGCGAAGTCAGGAGTTCCCTAGAATTTGACATTGCTCAGAGACACCAGGGTTGTCTACATATTTAATTCAGAAATTGTCAGCTTCAAACTGAACAAATTCTCCCCTCGCCCCAAACTGTGAGAGAAGGAGGGATGGGAAAGAGAGCCAATCTTGCTTTCTTACAGGAGTTTCTGGAAGTGTCCTTTGGCCAAATGGTTTTCAATGCCTCTGCACAACCCCCGCTCCCACACCCCCCTCCCCCCAATACATCTCCTTTCACAGTCAGAAAGGCTGTGGTCTAGGGCTCTCTCTCTCCTCTCTGAGATGGAACTCTAATCTCACAGGGCCTCAGCTGCATCCTTATGCCACAGGGAGCCCGAGAGGACCCCAGAGTCTTCCTCTTTGGAGTCCGGCTCTAGGGTCTTTGAAAGAGCCATCCCCACACCAGCCCTTCCAGAGCCAGGATTAAAACACTTCCTAGAGCAGAGAAGTGGAGTAAATGAGGCCCAGCAGGAGGCATGGAGATTAAAGCCTTTAGAGTCTCCTAACTTCCATCCAAGGTTCAGCCCCATGCTCCCCCCAACATTACCGCCCCCCCCCACCCGCCACTTTTCTCACTTCCTAGGAGAGTAGGGAAGTGGCCCCTTCCTCCCTCTCACAGAAAAAAAGCAAAAGAAAAATCCAACACAGAATAGGGATTGAGAACACCAGCTGGGATCATCCCGGTTCAAAGCCCAGTACCTCCACTTAATCAGCTGTGCGATCCCAGGCAAGTTACCCGGCCTTTCTGGAGCAAAACTTTGCCAGTCTTAAAAACAGGGGAGGCCGGGCCCAGTAGCTCACGCCTGTAATCCCAGCACTTTGGAGGCAGAGGTCGGCGGATCACTTGAGGCCAGGGGTCCAAGACCAGCCTGGCCCACGTGGTGAAACCCCTTCTCTGCTAAAAATACAAAAATTAGCCTGGGGTGGTGGCGCGTGCCTGTAATCCCAGCAACTAGGAGGCTGAGGCACGAAAATCGCTTGAACCCGGGAGGCGGAGGTTGCAGTGAACCGAGATTGCGCCACTGCACTCCAGCCTGGGCGACTGAGGGAGACTCCACTTCAAAAAATAAATCAACAAATTAAAAATGGGGGAAATACTCGTCCCTACTTCATAGGCCGCCTGTGAAAGTCAAACCTGCTAATTAATGACACATGTAAGATGCCTGGCACATAGTAAGTACTCGTTGTTATTTTACAAAGTCTGAGGCCATGGTTTTTCACTTGAAGATGGTGGAGGCGGAATGCGGTTAGGGAGCCTGGACTGCCGAGTCGTTGAGTTCGAAACCCACTCTCCCCGAACTCCAGGAAAAACGTGTGCTTGGGGGACACTACTCTGGGGTTCTGTCAATCCCAGTCCCTCCTCTGAGCTTCAGGTTTTATTCGACTCCACCAACACACAGGGACGTAGGGCTCTGGGGTTCCTATGGTCTGTCCTAGATGAGTGGTGCACCGGGCGCGAAGTTATTCCCGGGTAAAAGACGCAGGAGCGCCAGCTCCCGGCGCCGGGGTCCCTGAGCCCCTGCAACGCGGATGTAACTAATTTTAAAACTATTTGAAAGGCGGGGAGGGGGGAAGTAAAGACAAAAGGGCAGCGCGCGCCGCGGGGAAGCGGAGTGAGGGAGAGCCCAGGTCGGAGCAGGACCGCGCGCCGGCCAGGAAGGGAGGCGACAAGACCGCTCAGGAGGAGCTCGGTCGCCCCCGCTTTCCGCACGCCCCGCGGGGCAACCCTGAGGTGGCTCTCTCCACCCCCCGGGACCAGGGTCATAGGTTGTGGGGACTGCAGCGGGGCGAGCGGCTGGAGGTGAAGCTGTCCCTGCGCTCCAGGGCGACACTCACCGACTGCAAGAAGCGCAAGGTGCCCACGTAGTCCCTCTCGGTGCCCAAGATCTCGTTGAGGACGCAGAGGCGGAGGCGCAGCTGGCGCTCGGACTCCCGGGCGGCTGCGCACTGGCCGGAGCTGGGCGCCGCGGCGCCTGGGGTCCGCGGGTCCGGATGGGCGCCGTCCCCGGCCCCGTCGCCGCCGGGCTCGCTGCCGCTGGGTGCCTCCATTCTCGCGCAACCGCGCGGCGCCGGCTCCTTCCCCCGCGCGGAGCTCGCGCCGAGCGGCGGCTCAGGCATCCAGGCGCCCCATCCCGGACGGGGCGCGCCGGCGGGCCGGGCTCCCGGCGCGGCGGGCGGGACTGGGGGCCGCGCTGCAGGGCCGGGGGCGGAGGCAGCGCGCGGGGGCCGAGCGAGAGGCAGGAGGGGGCCGAGCGAGAGGCGGGAGGGGGCGGCCCTCGGGGCTCCCGGACGGCGGGTTCCCCCCCGTCCCCGCGCCAGGGAGCGTCTGCCAAGTGCCACGCCGCGTTCGGCCGCAGAGGCGCTCTGCGCGTGCACGGGGCCCTGGGAAACGCGGCGCTCGGCGCCTCCGTCGGAAGCTCGGGGGTCGGGCGGGAGCCTCCGGAAGGGGCCCGCGGAGCCGGAGTCCGAGGCCGCGCTCACGCCGCGCCGAGCGCCCCAACGCCGCGCTGGGACGCGTGGCGCCCCCTCCCCCGCTGCCACCGCGGGCGACGCCACTCCCACCCGGCACACGCGACACCCGCCGCGCGCAGGCTCCCGCTTGCAGGTCCGGCCGCCGCTCGGGCAGAGTAAACACCGGGCTGGGAAAGCTCTCGGCGGAGCAGCTCGCGGGCAACCCAGCCCCGCCACGCGCGGCCCCGGGCAGACAGGGGGGCGGCCGCTGCCTGGACAGGGACTGCCCCTCCCGGGAACACTGGGCCCTCGCGGTGCCCTCGGCGCTGCCACGACCTTGGAAAGGAATGTGCGTGGTGCGCGCTCGCTCTCACTTTTCTTTCCCTTTCCCATCTTTTTCTTTCTAAACTTCTTAGCCCCGTGACCCTGCCCTTTCCACCTTTCCCTGAAGAAATTATTAGCTGCTCTCGAGTTATTGATCATGTTGCAGGTATCCTGCTTGCGCCTCCTTCCATCCGCCCACCCCTGGGATAAGGCCTTGGAAAACTCAGCTTCTTGTCATGTTGCTCTGGGCGACGTTGATCATCATCAAATCGCTTGGCAAATGTCCTCACCCGCCTTATCGGAAGGTATGGCGAGGGGAGGGAGCCCTGGAGCCTAGAATCAGCTGCTCAGGTGCAAATCCTAGCTCCCCACTTTTTGGACGGGTGGCCTTGGGCTGGCTTCCTTGCCTCAAGATCCTCAGTGTTTTCATCGATATAATGGGGATGATCGTGGTACCTAGCTCCAAGGTCCTGCACAGGGTTCCATGAGAAGTACTTAGCATGGCGCCCGACACCTAGAAATTTCTCTGTAAATGTTTGTTCTTATTATTATTGCATGTGTGAACGGCCCTCTTGGCCTGGCCCCCCTCTTGAACGGCCTATACAATCCCTAACCACCTGTGTTGCAGACCAGAGATTGTATCGTCTCTGGAGGGGATAAAGTGATTTATATAGTATCCCCATCTAGGCTATAATCATTTTATGGGAAGAAACGTTATTGCTTATTTTTCTCTGTTCCAAAAGCCTAGGATTTTTCTTCCATTGGCCTCTCAATACTGTAAGTGCCTAAGGACACAGGGAGAGAATGGGGTGACTTCTGCCCTCTCAGACTTTTTTCTTTGAGATCATGGGCAAGGTAGCGTTTGATCTGGGCCTTGGTTTGGGTGAAGTTCCCCTGGGCGAGAGGAAAGGACGTGAGGTAGGTGAACCTGTCAGGTTTGGGTGGTGGAGTCAATTGTGTCCAAAGGTAGCTGGCTTTTTATTCCTGAGTTTTGCACAAAATAATAAGGCCTCTGGAATAGCTCTGCTTTGTGACCCTAAACTGGTCACAGCACCTCTCTGAGCCTCAGTTTCCTCATCTTTAAATTAATTCTATCTACCACGAGAGGCGAACGTAGTGGGAACATCATGGACCATGGAATGAAGCAGGCTTGCATTTGTATCCCAGTCCAAATCCAACTGGCAAGGTAACCTTGGCCAGGATGCTTTCTCTCTCTGAGCCTCAGTTGTCTGATCTGTAAAAGGGGAGTCTTTGTAAGAGCAACATCTATGCAAAGAAGACTTTCTCAACCTTGGGACTATCGACATTAGGAGTCACATAACTCTTTGTTGGGGGAGGGGCATGTCCTGTGCATTTTAGGACCTTCAGCAGCATACCATACCCACTAGATGCCAGCAGCGCTCCCTCCCCAGCTGTGAGAACCAAAAATGTCTCCGAGCTGGGCACAGTGGCTCAGGCCTCTAATTCCAGCATTTTGGGAGGCCAAAGGGGGAGGATTGTTGGGTCCCAGAAGTTCAAGACTAGCCTGGGCAACATAGTGAGATCCTGTCTCCACAACAAATTTTTAAAACTTAGCTGGGCACCAGCCAGGCACGGTGGCTCACACCTTTAATCCAAGCACTTTGGGAGGCCAAGGCAAGCAGATTGCCCAAGGTCAGGAGTTCTAGACCAGCCTGACCAACATGGTGAAACCCCGTCTCTGCTAAAAATACAAAAATTAGCTGGACGTGGTGGCCCATATCTGTAATCCCAGCTACTCAGGAGGCTGAGGCAGGAGAATCGCTTGAACCCAGAAGACAGAGGATGCAGTGAGCTGAGATCATGCCACTGCACTCCAGCCTGGGTGACAAAGGGAGACTCTGTCTCAAAAAATAATTAGCTGGGCATGGTGGCGCACACCATGTAGTAGTACCAGCTACTGGAGTGGCTGAGGTTGGAAGATTGCTTGAGCCCAGGAGGTCAAGGTTGCAAGTGAGCTGTGATCACACCACTGCACTCCAACCTAGACAACAGAGTAAGCCTTGCCTCAAAAACAAACTGAAAAAATTTCTCCAGACATCACCAAATATCCCTGGGGACAGAATTACCCCATTGAGAACCACTGATATAAAGTACCAGACACAGATAGCTGGCACACAGTAGGTGCTCAGCAAATGTTAGTTCCCTTCTCACCCCATGACCGAGAAAGGTTAGCTTCAGGTTCACACACAAATCCCACACTTCACCCAAGACTTGACCAACAGAGCCTAAAATCATTTCCACATTGTAAATGGTTCCCATCCCTGGCCCACCCAGTGTTTTGTACATTGTTACTTCCTCAGATTCCGCTGGGATGTTTCCCATTCCATCCCCCTCCCCATCATTACTAGTGCCATTAGTAATGATGGCACTAAAAGGTGATACAGCTTTTAGTAACATACTTAAGCTCTCTGTGCCTTGCTTTCCTCATCTGTGAGCTAATAATAATACCAGTATCGACATTATAAAGCCATTGCAAGGTTCCTGAGTGAATACATGGAGAGTGCTTAGAGCACATAGTAAGTCCTCAATAAGTGAAGCCTTTCATTTCTTCAGTGCATAGATTGAGTGCTGAATCTAATAGGAGGCACTTGGCGGCAAGGAGAAGAAAAATGGGCTACTGATGGCTTAAAGCATAAGGACATTATTTAGCAAGAGGTCCAGAGGGCAGTTGGTTCCTGAGTCTGGTGTGGGATTTAATGATGTCATCAAGGATCATGGCATCTTTGACCCTCCTATCCTCTGTACGGTGGCTTTTGTTCCCAAGCTTTAGGGCCTCCAAAGCACAAAATGGCTGCTGAAACAGCAACATGGCCTCCTTATACACCTCCAATGCAGGAAAGAAAAGGACGAAGAAGCCTCTATCTCCTCTGTGCTTCTCCTTTCAGAGGAATAAACTTAAGCTCCCAGCAGGTCAGCACTGGAACCCATGGTCACCCTTGAAAAGTCCCTGATCAAGAGCATAGGTTGCCACCATCAACTGAGAACTAAGACCTGCTTCGTGCCCTGGCACATGGCTGCCCGGACAACTTGGGGTCTCCTGTCAAGAGAGAAGAGGAGCTAGCATGGGTGGGCATCTGAAAGTGTCCACCACAAGCACCTGCCACACACTGGGCATTGGGCAAGGTCCTGAGGCTGCAGCACTGAGCACCCCAATAATTTAGGCCCTTGTGGTGCCAGCATTATTCCAGCAAGGGGGATGATGAGGATAAAGACAGCAAGTGCTTCCCCTCATTCATTCAACAGGTATATACTGAGGGCCTCCTATGTTCCAGGCAGGGATATAGCAGTGAACAGAACAGAGAAAGTCACTGGCCTCCTGGCATGTCCAGTCAAGAGCAGGGAGAGAAGGACAATAAACTGATAAACAAGGTCCTTTCAGTTTCTCTAAGGCCTGCAAGAGATGGGCCTGGAAAAGCATCATTGTTTGGTGGCACCTCTGGGACTCTGCCTCAGGTCACTACCCCTGTGTCATGATCAGCCAGGGGCCTCAGCCTTGGCAGCATCAATGGGGACTCCCTCTCTTCAAGACCTGGCTGCCTCCCAGCTAATCCTGGCACAGACAACTCCCTGAACCAAACATGACTAAGCAGTCATGCTGGGGAGGATATTCTCTTCCTGTCCCCATTTCAGCTTTGACCTCTGCTCCCTTCTTCCCCATCACTCTCACCCATTCCCTCCAGGATATCTAGAGGGGAGCCCATCGGTCCCATGTATATGTCTTAGGGCAGGGCCTGAAACAGCCGGTAACTGGGTAATGTTCTCAAAAAGAACAGAGGAAAGAGGAAAAAAAAACAACTTTCAGTTCAGGGGGAAGAAAAAAAAAAGTGACGATAATGATAGGGAAATTCTCCTTTGCAGGGACAATTTGAGAGTTTCCGTTGGCATGTACTTCGCAAATAGTGGGAAATACCATTTCGTTTCTGTTGCGTAAGTTTCACAGTTGAGGGGGAGAAGATTCTGCTGCTTGGAAACATCAGAGTTTCTTATTCTCTGACAAGCTCCTGTCATCTTCTGCAGACTGAGGATTTGAAGGCCCCTTCCTAAGCTCTGTTTAAGAGGAAAACTGATTAAGATAAGCAAATAAAAACAACGGGGGATTTTTTTTTCCCCATCCCAACTTGAATGAGCCAGTTGAGAAGTGAGTTACAGCGTTACCCGGGGTGCTATCCTTTCCCAAATGCAAATGAGTTCTCAAAAGTCAGATGAGCTGCCCAGAGCTAGGCTGTTCCTCATTCTGAGAACCAAGAGCAGCTGTCTGAGAAGAGGAGGGAGGCCTCTCCACCCTTGGAATTAGAACAGCTGGACAACGCAAACCAACGCTGGACACATAGCCCAGGGTTCACTTCTTCTGACCAAAATATAATTGTCTTCCAAAGAGTTGAGCTACCCCCCGCTGCCCAAGTCAAAACTTCTCCAAAGGAAGCCTCGCTGTTGGAAGCACATTCTCCAGAGGGCTCTGATTCAAGCATAATAGGTATCAGATTAAGTCAGGGCTTCAGAGCTTTGCTGGATCATACTTGTGCCAGGAGGCACTGGAGACCCTGCTTTGAGGAAGTAGGAAAACATGTAGGACCCTCACTTCCAATCGCACTCTGCCACTGGCATGCACGCCTCCTTCTCCAGCTTTTGGACGTTGGTGTAACACCAGAGACCGGCTTCAAATCCCAGTGCTATCACTTCCTCATTGTGTGACTTTGTGTAAGTGACTTCACCTCTCTGGGCTTCAATATCCGTATCTGTAAAATGAGGTCAGTAAGATTTTCTACCTCACAGGTTTGTTGTGCAGAGTAAAATATTTAATAGATCCAAAGTGTATATAGTATGCTGCCCGATCCTTGGATGGGTATTTGCCATTGTAAGTGGGTGAAGCCATGATGCCTAGAGCTGTGGCAGCCATCTTGAGACCTTGAGAAAGAACACTTCTGACTAACTGAAGGTGCAAAATGACAAATGGAAAGAATCTGGATCTTTGATGTCACTGAGATCCTGAATTAACCAACCATGGAACCACCCTGCCTCTAGACTTCTTGTTTAAAAGATAATAAAATGTATAACATCCCGTTTTGGAGTCTTTCTTTCTTTCTTTCTTTTTCTTTTTCTTTCTTTCTCTCTTTCTCTCTCTTTTTCTTTTTTTTTTTTTTTTGAGACAGAGTCTCGCTCTGTTGCCCAGGCTGGAGTGCAGTGGCACAATCTCAGCTCACTGCAACCTCCACTTCCTGGGTTCAAGTGAGTCAGCCTCCCAAGTAGCTGTGATTACAGGCGCCTGTCACCACATTCAGCTAATTTTTTTATTTTTAGTAGAGGCAGGATTTCACCATGTTGGCCAGGCTAGTCTCAAACTCCTGACCTCAGATGATTCACCCTCCTCAGCCTCCCAAAGTGTTGGAATTACAGACGTGAGCACCTTGCCCAGGCGACCCTATCCTTTCAAATAAACATTGACCTAACCTCTTGCTACTCTGAAAATGCGGATACCTCAGAAGCCTGCTGGTCTTCACCCTATTGTTTTCCTAAGGGAGCAGAGACCTAAGGTTTATAACATGAAGGCAGGATTGGGAGTAAAAGTTGAGAAAAGGGTTCAGAAATAGATTGATACATAGAAGGTAAATTCTGCAATTTTGTCAAGGCCAGAGATTGACCTGGATGAAATATCCTGAAATTTTGCAGGCAGGAATGCCAGATGGTTTCAACAGACATACTGGACACACATTTATATGTCTGGGTTATTTTTTTTTTCCCAGAACTCGAGGCTCAGAAATAAAGCTGTCCAGTCCAAATCCAGACACCTGGCAACCCCAGTGGTAACTTTTACTGAAAGCTGCCGGTTTCCTCTATAGCCGGCAGAAACACAAACAGCCATACCCTCTCCAAATGCCATTTAAGCCACCGCCTGCCTTCCAAATTTCCAGGGCAAATTCCATTCCTGGAGACTTTGTTGAGAAGGGGAAAAGTTTGGGCTTTTATTTATTTATTTATTGAGACAGGGTCTCATTCTGTCACCCAGGCTAGGGTACAGGGGCACAATCATAGCTCACTGCAGCCTCGACCTTCCAGGCTCAAACACTGCTCCTATCTCTACCTCCCAAGCAGCTGGGACCCCAGGCGTACACCATCACAACTGGCTAATTTTATTTTTATTTTTTGTAGAGGTGGGGATCCCACTACGTTGCCAGGCTGGTCTTGAACTCCTGGCCTCGAGCAGTCCTCCCACCTCGGCCTCCTAAAATGCTGGAATTACAGGGGTGAGGCACCACACCCATTTTGGGGTGCGTGCTCTGTGCCATGCACTGTTGAATATGACATCAGATTCCCATAACTGCCCCTCGAGGTGGTGATTATCGTTGTCATCCCTGTTTCATAGATGAGAAAACAGGCTCAGGAAGGAACGCAAGCAAACCCACTGTATTCGGATGCAGGCTAGCTGCTGTGACAAGACCCAAATCCTAATAGATTTTTAAAAATAGAAGCGTATTTCTCTATCACATCACATCCAGGAATAAATCATCTAAGACAGTTATGGGGGCCTCATGGTGTTGGGCCTAAGCTCCTTCTGGCTTGTGGCTCCACCATCCTCACCATGGATGCCAAAATGGCTGCTTTCACACCATTTCAAACCAGCAGCAGAGAGAGGAAGCGAAAACGATGCCTGGTCCTTTGAAGGGCCTGAACTGGAAATTTTTTTTGTTTTTCTTTTGTTGTTGTTGTTTGTTTGTTTATTGTTTTCTGAGATGGAGGTTTCAAGTTTAGCTCTTGTTGCCCAGGCTGGAGTGCAGTGGCAATATCTCAGCTAACTGCAACCTCCGCCTCCCAGGTTCAAGCAATTCTCCTGTCTCAGCCTCTCAACTAGCTGGGATTACAGGTGCCCACCACCATGCCTGGCTAATTTTTGGTTTTAGTAGAGACGGGGTTTCACCATGTTGGCCAGGCTGGTCTCGAACTCCTGACCTCAGGTGATTCACCCACCTCAGCCTCCCAAAGTGCTGGGATTACAGGCGTGAGCCACCACGCCTGGCCCTGAACCAGAAGTTTTATACGTCACTTCTCCCACCTAACTGGCCAGACTTTGCCACTCAGATGGCTCTGTGATTCTGTGCCAAGCCACCGCCCAGGTGTTGCAGGTGGGCTGTAGGAATCTTGTTTCCTTGTGCTAAAACAGTACCAGGCACATGTAAATAACAGCTGAATGAATGACTATCTCCAGTGTCTGTTTTGGACTCCAGGTTGGGAGAAACCTCACCGTGAGTGCCTGGCACTGTTCTAGGTACTGGGACTAGAATCATGAACAAAGCACAAATCCATGTCTTCCTGTTGCTGACATTCTAGGGGCAGAAGAGACATCAGTAAAGACCCCATTAAGTTGAGGACAAAGTCTGCCAGATCGTGGTAAGAGTTATGGAGAAAAACAAAACAGATTAAATAGCAGAGTGCCAGGGCCAGCACATCCCTGGAGCGGGCAAGAGAAGGCCTCCCTGAGAAGGTGACATTTTAGCAAAGAACTGAAAGAAGTGAGGGACTGGGCCCCACCTGTGTTCTAGGCAGCAGGAACAGCCAGTGGGGAGGCTTGGAGATAGGGGTGTGTCTGCTTGTTCAAGGAACTGCAAGAAGAAAGGGTGGTCAAGAGGCAGTTAGAAGGGAGAGGAAAACCAGGTGTATGAGCCATATAGGTGACCACTTTGGTCTTTTGGCTTTTTCTTTGGATAAAGTGGGAGCCATGAAAGGGTCTAAACAGAGGAGAGCTATGACTTAAGTTCTAATAGGGTCCCTCTGACAGTTCAACGGGAAGTAAACTAACAGAGGGGTGAGGTCAGAAGCAGAAAGACCTGTGAGGAGGATACTGCACTAGTCCAGGCCAAAGACGTTGAGGATTTGGGCCAGGGTAATACCAGAGGAGATGGAGAGAAACAGTTGATTCTGGATATGCTCTAAAGATGGAGCCAGCAGGATGTGCAGAAGAACTAGGGGAGAAATAGAGAGTTAAATATGACTCTATTAGTGGCTCACGCCTATGATCTACAATTTTTGGAGTTGGCATTAACCGCAATGGGAAAGATGGCGGGGTCGGTGGGGCACTGCCTTGGTGGAGAAGATGGAGCATTTGGTTTTAGCCATGTTCAATGTCAAATTAAATACCCAAATGCAGATGTGGAGTGGGCAGTCACATCCAGAATCCTGAGGTTCCAGAGAGAGGCCAGCCTGGAGATAGAAATGTAGCCATTGTCAGGATTTAAGTGCTAGTGAAAGCCTTGGGATGGGGCAAGATCACCCAGGGAGGGTATGTGGATGGAGACCAGGACAAGGACAGAGTCCTGGGCCACACCAACATTCAGAGTGGGGCAGCCAGTGAACGGAGGCCAGAACACGGGTGGGAGACAGGCCAGTTCCAATTGTTCATTCACGTTCCTTGACTCCTTTCAGACTAGACAGCAATGGACTCTCCTGTGATCTCATTTTCCCTCATGAAATAAGCAGAGGGCAAAGTCTGAAGTGCAGTGGCAAGACTGTGGTGCTGTCATTTCCTCCAGAGCCCTGAGCCTCAGTTTCTTATTTTGTTAAATGAGGACATTAAGAACCCCACTCTGGTCGGTTGCGGTAGCTCATGCCTGTAATCCTATGTAATCCCAGCACTTTGGGAGGCCAAAGCAGGCAGATCACTTGAGGTCAGGAGTTCCAGACCAGCCTGGTCAACATGGCGAGACTCCAGCTCTACTAAAAATACAAAAATTAGTAGGTTGTGGTGGTGCATGCTTATAATCCCAGCTACTCCAGAGGCTAAGGCAGAATTGCTTGAACTCAGGAGGTGGAGCAAGATTGTGCCACTGCACTCCACCTGGGTGACAGAGCAAGACTCCATCTCAAAAAAAAAAAAAAAGGAACCTCGTTCTGCCAGCTCTCTGAGGAACATAGTGACATAAAAAGACCTTAGAGACCCCAAAACACTAGAAAAAGTGAAAAGGAGTTCCTTCCCCCACCATCTAACCTTAATTTCTCAGAAATGTGAAACTGAAGCAGAAGGAAAAAAAACTTACATACATTCCAAGAAAACCAAAGAGAAGTGGTAGTCTATGAGATATCATCTCACACTAATCAGAATGGCTATTACGACAATAATAAGAGTTGTGGAGAAAAACAAAACAGATTAAATAATGGAGCCCTGGGGCCAGCACATCCCTGGAGGGAAGGAGAGAAGATGACATTTTAGCAAAGAACTGAAAGAAATGAGGGACTGGGCCCCACCTGTGTTACCGGCAGCAGGAACAGCAAGGGCGAAGGCTTGGAGGTAGGAGTCAAAAAGTCAAAAAAATCACAGATGCCATGAGGCTGCAAAGAAAAGGGAATGCTTTTCCACTGCTGGCAGGAGTGCAAATTATTTCAACCCCTGTGGGAAGCAGCGTGGCGATTCCTCAAAGACCTAAAAGCAGAACTACCATTAGACCCAGCAACGCCATTACTGGGTACTATGCAAAGGAATAGAAATCCTCCCATAAAGACACACACACACGTATGTTCATTGCAGCACTGTTCACAACAGCAAAGTCATGGAATCAACCTGAATGCCCATCAATGGCAGATTGGATAAAGACAATGTCGCGTATATACACCATGGAATACTATGAAGTCATAAAAAAGAACAAGATCATCTCCTTAGCAGGAACATGGCTGGAGCTGTAGGCCATTATGCTTAGTAATCTAAAGCAGGAACAGAAAACAAAACACAGCAGGTTCTCACTTACAAGCAGGAGCTAAGTGATGAGAACACACGGACACAAAGAGGGGAACAACACACACTGGGGCCCACTCGAGAGTGAAGACTGGGAGGAGGGAGAGGAGCAGAAAAATAACTGTTGGGTGCTAGGCTTAGTATCTGGGTGATAAAATTGTCTGCACAACAAACCCCTGTGACACAAGTTTACCTGCGTAACAAACCTGCACAGTTACCCCTGAACCTAAAATAAAAGTTTAATGAGAGAGAGAGAGATTTAAAAATTGACAAAAAGGAAGAGTGGTGGCAAAGAATGAACTACGTGCAATAACATGGATGAATTTTAGAAACATAATATTGAGCCAATGAAGCCAGATACAAAGAAGTATTATATATGATGTATGTATGACTCCATTTATACAGAGCTCAAAAGCAGGCAGTATTGAACTACAGTGCTCAGAGGATGTAGTGTGAATATGTAAGTGACGTCATTTCACACTACATCCTCTAAGCACTGGATGGAAAAGCTGCATGCAGTGCCTAGAGGATGGTAAGCACTGGGTGGCAAAGCTACAAATAAAACAAGCAAGGCAGAGGTTTTCTCTTCGGTTGGGAGGAGTCTGGGATTCAGATGAGCTATGCAAAGGCTTTAGAGGGGTTGGAAACGTTCTACTTTTCTTTTTTTTCTTTTTTTGAGTTGGATTCTTGCTCTGTCACCCAGGCTGGAGTCCAGTGGCATAATCTCGGCTCACTGCAACCTCCGCCTCCCGGGTTCAAGCAATTCTCCTGCCTCAGCCTCCTGAGTAACTGGGATACAGGCGCACATCACCACACCAGGCTAATTTTTGTATTCTTAGTAGAGATGGGGTTTCACCCTGTTGGCCAGGATGGTCTCAATCTCTTGAACTTATGATCTGCCCGCCTCGGCCTCCCAAAGTGCTGGGATTACAGGCATGAGCCACCATGCCTGGCTGGAAACGTTCTATTTCTTAACCCACATGGTGACTTCACAGGATTCACTGTGTGATCATTTGTTAGATTTCGCACGGATATCTTATGCACTTTTCCCTATGTATTCTCTGTTTCCCAATTTAAAGATGCATCAAAAGCCTTAAAAATAAATATGCATACACTTACCTTCACACACTTTAACCAAGTTATTCTCATTCTGTTCAAAAAAAAAATCACACACTCAGACAAACTTTGATACACAAAGATGTTCATCGGAGCATCATTTATAATAGCCCTCTATTTGAAAGAACCTAAATTCTCACAAGTAAGTAAACAGTTAAATACAGTCCACAATTATATTTGTAAATGGTTAAATGTCCACAATTAGGAAAAGTATTTAGCCACTGAAAAGTCTGCTGTCAAAGAATATTTAATAGAATAGAAAAAAAAATGCTCATGATACATAGATAAACGGGGAGAAAAAGCAGAATATAAATGATATGTGATAAATAATCAAACATGTACCTCCAATAAATAAATAAATTATATGCAGACTGTAATCCCAATATTGTCAACATGTATTACATACTTATAGAAAAATGACAGCAAGGGGCCAGGCACAGTGGCTCATGCCTGTAATCCCAGAACTTTGGGAGGTGGAGGCAGGCAGATCACTAGAAGTCAAATTCAAGACCAGCCTGGCCAACATGGTGAAACGACATCTCTACTAAAAATACAAAAATTAGCGAAGTGTGGTGGTGGGTGCCTGTAATCCCAGCTACCTGGGAGGCTGAGGCATGAGAATCGCTTGAACCTGGGAGGTGGAGGTTGCAGTGAGTGGAGATCGCGCCACCACACTCCAGCCTGGGCGACAGAGCAAAACTCTCAAAGAAAAAAAAAAGATAGCAAGGAAAGGAAATATATTTAAAAATAACAGGAGTAGTTACATCTGGGGAGTGGAATTATGGGTGTTTGTTTTCTTTATACTTTTTTCACATTTCCCAAGTTTTCTGCCATGGATGTATATGGCTTTAATTCTTTACTACACTGCTTTCTCTTGTCTTTTGATTTGGACCCCAGATGCACAGAATCAGTTGATCACGCTCCTTGGGCCGTTTGACCGTCAACTGCATTCAACTACAGCCTAGGTGTTGTTTTATTTTCACTTCTTATTTTTGCCTCTGGCACCCTTCTCCAACTCCTCCCATTTCCCTCTCCCCCACAGACACCCACTCGGGTATATTTAAAGCTTGTTCTTTTGATCCATCTGCCATACATTTGTTTGGCTCTATGGGTATTCAAACAAGCATAGTAGAAAATATATACAGAGATAAAGACATAGTGTTTTATGTGTGTTTTCAAATGTTTACGTAAATGGTACAGAGCTACGCATCTCATACTATGTTACCTTTTTCACTCAACATCCTGTTTCTGAGATCATGCCTTGTTGCTCTTTGTAGCTACAACTCCATGCTCAGCGTTCATTGCATGCTTGCTGGGCCACCTGGTCGAGGCTGTGAACTACATTTCCCAGGACCCCCGCAGGTAGGTGGAGCCATGTAACTGAGTTTTAACTCACGAATGCCGGTAGGTGAGATGTGCATCATCACCTCTAGCCTGGCCCATGAAACCTGTCCCATACCCGCTCCTTCTTGCTCCTTTCCCTTATAGCTGATAGGGATGACGTCCTCCACAGTGACCTTGGAAGCCACTGGTTGAAGGTGGCAGAGCAACTCTCAGTCTGGGTCTGAATGTCTGCATGGAGGAGAGCAGGACTACTGATCACTAACAGTCACCTTGAATTATTATGAGCATAAAACTTCCATTACATTCGAGCCTTTATATGATTTAAGGCCTGTTAATTACAATGGCAATTTTTGTTTGTTTGTTCGTTCATTCGTTTGTGTCTGAGACAGAGTCTTACTCCATTGCCCACACTGGAGCGCAGTGGCACAATCAAGGCTCACTGCAGCCTTGACCTCCCGGGGTCAAGCCATCCTCCCACCTCAGCCTCCCGAGTAGCTGAGACTACAGGCGCTTTCCACCACATCTGGCTAATTTTTGTATTTTTTATAAAGACAGGGTTTCACTATGTTGCCAATGCTGGTCTCAATTTTCTGGGCTCAAGTGATCCTCCTTCCTTGGCCTCCCAAAGTGCTAGGATTACAGGTGTGAGCCACTGTGCCTGGCCACAATGGCAAGAATTAACCTTACCAAAAAAAAAAAAAATGTATATTCTACTTATCCATTTGCTAGTGCTGGACACTGCTGCCCCCAACTCCTTGAAGCAATGCCATGATGAACCTCCTCATATACATTTCCGTGTGCATCTATGAGGAAGTGTTTTCAGGTTTTCTAACAGAAATGTAACGCCTACACCATGGGGTTTGTACATATTTAGTTTATCTAACCAAAGCGATGACAGAGACATCCGGATTTGTGGGGCAGTGACAGCAGAGATGTTGGTATTCAGTTACCCAGACTCAGCATGGCTGGCCGGAGTGGGCAGGCTCAGTGGGGCTACCAAGGGGTCATCGCTGGATCAACCCCACAGAGTGTTTTGGGCTTTTGTTTTTAGCATAGCCTTTAAGGCTGGCCTTCTAAGCATCCTTGAGATTCTATGAGCTCCCATAGCTGTTAATAAAATTAGAGTGAGTTCTGTTGTGTATAATTACAGATCCCTTTATTTATGTATTTATTTACTTAGAGACAGGGTCTCACACTGTAGCCCAGGCTGGGGTACAGTGGCATGATCATGCCTCACTGAGACCTCAAATCCCTGGGCTCAAACGATCCTCAGCCTCCCAAATAGCTAGTAGCTGATTAAGAAAAAAAAAATTTGTGAAGATGGGGTTTCATGGTGTTGCCCAGACTGGTCCCAAACTCCTACGCTCAGCCTTAGCCTCCTAAGTAGCTAGGAATACAGGCACGTGCCACCACGCCCAGCTAATTTTATTTTTTGTAGATATGGGGTTTCACTATGTTGCCCAGGCTGGTCCCAAACTTCTGGCCTCAAGGGATCTTCCACATTTCAGCCTCCTAAGAGCTTGGATTACAGATGGGAGCCACCTCGCCAGGCCTGCAAATCCCTTTTTATATGGTAGATTCAGAGGAAGGCAAACTTCTTCTGTAAAGAGCCAGATAGTAAATACTTTTAGCTTTGTGAGTCATACAGTGTCTTCTCAACTTCTCGATTCTGCTGTTGTAGCGATAAAGCAGCCAAAGGCAATATAAATGTATGAGTATGGCTGTGTTCCAATAAAACTTTATTTATAAAAACAATGGCCCACAAGACATAACTTGTTAATCCCTGAGCTAGACAAAAAAGAGACATCTCCTTTCTCTAAATCTCTATGTAGACATTTATGCCATGTTTCCTGGTCTTTGCTCCTTGGTAAACTCCTGTACTCGTCCACACTGAGGGGTCCCCACACAGGGCCTAGCACGTTACCTTGCCTATGATAGACTGAATGAATAAATGAATGAGTGAATGAATGAATGGCCTTAATTTAGAGGTGGTCTCAATGAAAAACCCAGGCAGAGACCAATCAGAACAGCAGCCGGCTGTAGACAACCTGTGCAACAGAACCAGGGGAGTGCAGAGTATCATTCTCTGTCCTTTAGCTGTTGCATGGGGACTGCCTTCTTCCCAGCTAACCTCCCACCCACCCTACCTGGCTTTTTATCCCACATCCCTGGTGGGCATCCATTTAGGGGCTCAGTTTCTGAATTTCAGAAGTTAATGAGGAACAAGGGCAACTGTGGGGGGTTCTGTTCTCAAAAGCAAACTGTTCCAGTGACTAATCTTTCATTCCCAGTATTTTTATTTGTCCCAGCAGAAATGTGTGTGAGTCACAGCTCCTGGTGGAGAATTTTTTAATGCATCATTGTGTGTATATCTCTGGCCTGCAGACCTGCAAGTTCCTCCGGGTGCTGTTGGCAGGGGGCTAATGATTTCAGCAGCAATAACAAAAGCTGTCCAGTCATACTAACCAGGACTTCTTTCCCCCATGCCTATCAGCATGAAAGACATAAAAAAAAGAAAAAAAATGCACTTAGTGTCTGATTAAGAATGTGGCACATAGAGTGATTTAGGCAGCCACAGACTTGTACATTCTCCTACAAATACCTTTCCATTTTTTGAAGGCCCTGCCACAGGCATCTCTTCTATCAGAAAGCCTTGATTCATCTCATCTCAAAGACCAGCTCTCAGAGCAGCTCTAAAACCACTATGATTTGCAAATTGAATCTCACCCTCTTCTGATCTCATTTCTATCTTGCAGTGTATTCCTGCAGCCTTTGTGTAGAAAATTCCTACTCCTTTCGATAAATTTGTAGCTTGCTTTCTGGAATGTGAAGTCATTTCCACATGGGTATGTTCTCTCTCTCTAGCGTGGTGCTGTGAACTGTGATTACGCCACTCTACTCCAGCCTGGGCAACACAGCAAGACACTGTCTCGAAAAAAATCTAGTAGTCATGTCTTCATCCTTATCATATTTAATTATTCAGTACCACTCAGCACAGTGATCTCTCTCTCCTTAAAAAATGCTTTTTGCAGCAAATCAGACAGAGCCGATTTGGGAATTATGAAGAGATGAAGTCAAACCTCCACTTGGCCCTTCACTGGCTATCTGACTTCACTTCTTGAGGCGTCAGTTGCATCTATAAGTGGGGATGATAATGATGATAATCATAAAAACAGAATAAAGGTAGATAATGTTTCCTGAGCCACTAGTCATAATATAGGCTCAATATAAATGAGGGTTTTTCATCTGTTTTGCTCATTGCTATATGGTCAGAGCTAGAACAGAGCCTGGCACCATGTAGATAATCAACAAACAGTTTTTGAATGAATTAATTAATGGATTGTT
Source organism: Cheracebus regulus (assembly GCA_963574635.1). NCBI lineage: Eukaryota > Metazoa > Chordata > Mammalia > Primates > Pitheciidae > Cheracebus > Cheracebus regulus. The sequence continues at coordinate 11,055 of CAUYQU010025352.1, read as the reverse complement.
TCCCATACTTGCCTAATCTTAAGATGCCTCACCATCCTCCCTGGAAGAGATCCAAGGTCAACCTTGACTCTCGTATTATGTGCCTAGAATTCCTCAAATTGCTTAGTTTCCATATTATTCAGGGATCCTAAAGATGCAAGTGACAGAAATCTAACTCAAACCAGTTAATGCAAAACAAGGAATGTATTGGGTCATCTAAGTCTATCTAACTTCAGGCATGGCTGGATCCAGGTGCTCAAAGATTGCTTCTTTCCCAAGAGTCTAACTTGGAAGTCTGTCTCTGATTGGTCAGGATTGGGTCATGTGTCCAATCACTATTTGTACTGCCAAGTCCAAATCTAGTAGCTGCAGCCTGGCATGGTGGCTTACACCTGTAACCCCAGCACTTTGGGAGGCCAGGGCAGGAGGATTGCTTGAGGCCAGGAGTTCAAGACCAGCCTGGGTCTGAATGGCCAGGCCTGGGTCATGTATTTTCTACTGGAAAGGAAGGGAGGAATTGTCCCTAAAGGTCCCTGGTACTAGAAGAAGAGAATAGATGCTGGATAGGCAATAACAAAGAATTGAGAGAGGCTCCTCCAAAGCCTCCTCACCAGTCTACACTCCCTCCTGCACACTCACCAGGTTAATGCTATAAAGGGCAGACATGATCAACTTACTTATTCCTGTGCTCAAGCACCTTCACTGGCTCCCTACTGCTGACTAAAGTAATTATAGTTTGCTCATTGTGACATGGAAAGTCCTTTGCAATATGATACCTGTCTTCTCCTGGCTGAGGGATCAGTGAGAAAGCTGTTCTAAGAATCCAAACAAGCGATGGTGAGGCAAGGAGTCTGGACAGCAAGAGTGGGGATGCAGATGTGAGTTTCAGAGAAATCCATAATTTGAAACTGCTTTCATCAAGGTCAACAATTTGGACTGTGGCCTGGCATGGTGGCTCACACCTGTAATCCCAGCACTTTGGGAAGACAGGGTGGGAGGATTGCTTGAGGTCAGGAGTTCAAGACCAGCCTGGGCAACATCGTCTTTGAAAACTTAATTTTAAAAAAAAGTTAGCCAGGAATGGTGGCATGCAACTCCAGTTCCAGCTATTTGAGAGGCTGAGGTGGAAGGATCACTTGAGACTGGGAGGTCGAGGCTGCAGTGAACTGTGATTGCACCGCTGTACTCCAGCTGGGCAACACAGCAAGACCCTGCCTCCAAAAAAAAAAAAAAAAATCTAGTAGCTCACGCCTGTAATCCCAGCACTTTGGGAGGCCAAGGTGGGCAAATCACCTGAGGTTGGGAGTTTGAGACCAGCTCGACCAACATAGAGAAATCCTGGCCCTACTAAAAACACAAAATTAGCCAGGTGTAGTGGTGCATGTCTGTAGTCCCAGCTACTCAGGAGGCTGGGACAAGAGAATCGCTTGAACCCAGGAGGCGGAGGTTGTGGTGAGCAGAGATCGTGCCACTGCACTCCAGCCTGGGCAACAATAGTGAAATTCTGTCTCAAAAAAAAAACAAAAAAAATCTAGTAGCTGTGTCTCCATGCTTAGCATATTCAATTATTCAGTAGCACTCAGCACAGTGATATTTCTCTCCTTAAAACATGCTCTTTGCAGGAAATACTTGGGGTACCCTGTCCTCCCCATTACTTGCACGGCCACTTCCTGGTGGCCTTCTCTGGCAGCAGACGTGCACTCAGACTCTATCTTCTACACCCATTGAAAACACCATTGGTTGCAAACCAGCAACATTTCCCCCTTTTCCCTATCAAAACCCCAGGTTTGGCCACCATATGGTTCCGGAGAGAATGAACCCCTCCTCACCCCCAATGGGCAAATCTTAATGAAACTCAGCCAATCATGAACAGGCATGTGACTCATTTCTAACCAATAAGACTTGACAGAAGTCTGCTGGAGGCTTAGGGAAGATCTTCTTCCCTCTCAAAACAGGAAAAGGAAAGGAAAGTGACTTGTTCTGTTCTTCTGACTTGTGGATGTTGTTTTGACAGCACAATGTCTAGGGCGATGGCAGCCAACTTGGGCCCACAAAGGGAGATCGTGCCGTCGTGGTAGATGGAAAGATGTGAGGAACCTGGATTCTCAATGCTGCTGTTGTGCTGAATTACCCAACCCTGGGACTGTCCTATCTCAGGACACACTGCATAAACCACATTGAGCTCATTTTTCATTTACTTATAGCAAATGTCATCTTGATGGCTACATCACATGTATGGTAAAACTTCCAGAAACATGACTCCAACCATAACCTTCCTTCTCATGTCACTCCAGACCCATGTGGGATGTTTAATGGACATCTTCCCATGCAGTCCTACAAGCACCTTAAAAACATGTCCCAACTTGAATCAACTATCTGCCACATTCCCCAAAAGACCTTCATTCACCAGATAAATGACTTCGCCACCTATGTGATTTCTCTCATGAGTGATCCTAAGTCTTTTTTCCAATCCTTTATGCATTCATGTAACAAACTCACATTTACTAAGCTCTTCTATGCTCTGGGCATTATGCAAGATGTAGGGGATAAAACAGTGACTAAGGCAAAGCTCCATCCTTCATGAAGCTTATATTCCAGTTAGAGGGAGATATTAAACAACACGTAAGTGACAGCAGGTAAGAAATAAACTGGATGTTCTCAAAGAGAAATACAGGTAGGCTCACACCTCGATAAGGTGATCAGCGAAGACTACCTTAAGGTGATAATAAATAAGCTGAGATCTGAATGAACAGCCAAAACTGACTCTGCAAAGCATGAGACGAGTTTTCTAGGCTGGATGCAGTGGCTCACGCTGTAATCTCAGCACTTTGGGAGGCCAAGGCAGGAAGATTGCCTGGGGCCAGGAGTTTGAGACCAGCCTGGGCAACATGACGAAAACTGTCTCTACGATATACAAAAAACTGTAGGATGTGATGGTCCATGCCTGTAGTCCCAGCTATTCTGGAGACTGAGGTGGAAGGATCACTTGAGCCCAAGAGGCTGAGGGTGCAATGAACTGTGATTGTGCCACTGCACTCCAGCCCAGGTGACAGAGCAACAGAGCAAGACCTTTGTTTCCAAAAAAAATTCTTGTAAAGAGCTTTCTAGGCAGAGGAAACAGCAAAGACAAAGAGCCCGAGGCTGGACCCACTTGAACATTCCAGGAGCCGTGAGGAGGCCAGTGAGGTGGTAATGCGGCAAGGGGCAGACCCAGTGGGGCCTCAAAAGTGATGTGTGGAGTTTACACTAAGTGCAGTGGGCAGCCCACGGAGGAGTTTAAGCAAGGGTGTGACGTGATCTGACTCACTCAGGCTTTCAAATGGTCTCACCGGCCGTTAGAGGATGACCCACAATGATGAAAATGATCACAGCTGACACTTCGATAGCAGATACTGTGTGCCAGGCATTGTTCTAAGCACATTCTGTATGTTAACTCATTAAGTCCTCACAACAAACCATGAGGTCAGCACCATAATCATTCCCGTTTGATTGATGAAGAAACTGAGGCACAGAGAATTACAGTAACTTGCCTAGGGTCACACAGCCAGTACATCAGAGCCTGGCCTAGAGGAAACAGGGAGATAGCACAGGCTACAGTGCGCGTCCAGAGAAGAGGCTGCAGGCAGCGGGGCTTGGATTGACCCAGGGGAGAAGTGTAAGAGAGGATCCTGCATATAATTTCGTGATGGAGAGGAAAGAACGTGCTGGTGATCTGTAGCCTCTGTCCGTTCTCACTCCTTTTTCCAGCAGGTCTTTCAGCTTCACTTCTGGTTGGTGGTCTCCCAACCCACCTTATAGATGGGGATGTCGAGGCCAGGTGTGGTGGCTCACGCTTGTAATCCCAGCACTTTGGGAGACCTCGAACTCCTGAGGTCAGGAGTTTGAGACCAGCCTGACCAATATGGTGAAACTCCATCTCTAATAAATAAATAAATAAAAGAAAAAAAAAATAGATGGGGATGTCCTCACTGTTCCCTCCCCTGCCATCCTGCTGCCTGGTACCTCATCTTATGGATGAACCTCCCCTTGAGAAAAGATCCTCAAGTCTTTTTTCCATTCCGTTATTCATTCACGTAACAAACTCATGTTTACTAAGCTCCTCTGTGCAGTGGGCATTATGCAAGATGTAGGGGATAAAACAGTGACTAAGACAAAGTTCCATTCCTCATGAAGCTTATATTCTGGTTGGAGGGAGCCGAACCTGCTACAATACGGTAGTCTCCACCTTGGGCTTGCCCTGCCCATTCCACACCAGAGATTAAAAGCCAGGCAGCCGCTCCTGGTGCTCAGAGGAGAGCACTTTGTAGACGCTCCCTGGACCCCAGCAAAACTTCTATTGTGTTGCTGGAGACAGAAACAATGCCAGTGGCCCAGTTGCTCCCCAGCTGAAGGTGGCCCCAGCAAGCACAGTTTCCCAGCCCCACGACTGGGGCCGCTTGGAGGTGTCAACAGAGCTCCCTCGGGAACCAGAGGGCCAGGAGAGAAGCAACATGTGCCGGCTGGATACTCCTGTCTACAGCCAGCTGCAGCCCCCACCTACCCAGGTGCCTCACTCCAGGAGCAGAAAACCCAAAAGCAGGAGAGGATGGTCAGAGATGGCTGCTTGACCTTTCAAGGGGAGGCAGGAGTTTCTACAAAGCCTCTGGGAGTCCCCTAAGTATGTGTTCCCACCCTGCAGGGGCTAGGAGGTCACCCTCTCAGTTCCTCATCAGCCTGGGATGGGTTCAGTGGTAGGTGGAAAATGTGACCAGCGAGGGACCTACCCACACCGGGGTCTGCTTTGGGACTTTCTTAAAAAGTCAGTCCTGGGATCCCAAACCAAGAAGACACCTTGTGCAAAGCTCTGTGCTCTAGGCTCTCAGAGAATAGGAAAGCACCCTGTCCTTCTGGGTCAGAGTGGAGTTAAGATGAGCTATGCAGAGACAGAGGTTTGAGGGAGAGATCAAGGAATGCTTCATGGAGGAGGGGGCCTTTTAGAACGCTGTAAAAGAACTAAGAGGATTCCTTTTGTTTTTTTTGCCCTGCCCTCCCTCTTCCTTTTCTTAAAAAAAAAAGAAAAAAAAAAAAACAACCAAAAAAAAAAAACCTCTCCCCAAATGACTAATACGTAACAGACACAAAAAAGAGATACATGTTCTTTGTCTATAAATGTATAGGCCCCGTTGTTTTTGACTTTTTTTCTACTCTCCAAAGGAAGGTGTGTGCATTGCTGAAACCTTGGAAAATCCAGAGGAGCATATAGCAGAAAATGAAAATTGCCTCTGTTTCTATCATGTAGAGATAAAACACTCTGAACATGTCAGAGTATTCCTTTCTAAGCTTTGGTCGTGTTTTTTCATATTATTATTAAGGTAAAATTTACTTGCAGTGAAATGCACATGCGTGAAGTGTATGACTCAATGCATTTTGACAGATGTCTACACCCATGTGTACACCCTTCCAATCAAAATCTAAAATATTCCCATCACCCCAGAAATTTTCCTCGGGTTCCCTTCCATCAGCCCTCATCCTTCTGATTTCTGTAAATGAGTTGTGCCTGCCTTGTAATTGGAATCATGTGCTAAATGCTTTTTTGTGTCTGGTTTCTTTCACTCAGCTTAAATAATGTTTTTAGATTATTCCATGTATCAGTAGCTTCTTCCTTTTCAATGCTGAGTAGTGTCCCATCATGTGGATAAATCACAATGTGTTCATCCTCAAGAATCTTTCAGGTTGTCTCCACTTTGGGGCTATTATGAAAAAGCCACTTATAAATATTGGCCAAGAAGTCTGCTCATGGATGTAGGTTTTCATTTCTCCTGAGCAAATACTTAGGAGGGGGATAACTGCGTCATATGATGAACTTTTATAAGAAATTATCAACAGTTTTCCAAAGTGGTTGTACCATTTTATATTCCCACCAGCACTGGAGGGTTCCAGTTTCTTGCTATCATTACTTTTTTTTCTTTTTGAGACAAGATCTCATTCTGTCACCCAGGCTGGAGTGCAGTGGCACAATCATGGCTCACTGCAGCCTCAACCTTCCAGGCTCAATCGATCCTCCCACCTCAGCCTCCTGAGTAGCTGGGACCACAGGCACACACCACCACATCCGGCTAATTTTTAAATTTTTTATAGAGACAGCATTTTGCCATGTTGCCCAGAGTGGTCTCAAACTCCTGGCCTCAAGCAATCTGCCCACCTCAGGCTCCCGAAGTGCAAGGGTTACAGGCATGAGCCACCACACCTGGCCTACTATTACTTCTTAATTACACAAGTAATACATGAGTATAGTCGCCTAAAAGGCTAAAATATCTTTGGATAACCACCCGGCACTCACCACTCCCCCCAGAATAACTACCATCAGCAGTTTGGGATGCTTCTTTGCAGATTTTTCATGTGCATTTATATGTGTATATGTATATATGTAATTTTATTTTTTTGGAGTTGGAGTCTTGCTCTGTCACCCAGGCTGGAGTGCAATCAAGTGACCTTGGCTCACTGTAATCTCTGCCTCCCAGGGGGTTCAATCAATTCTCCTGCCTCACCCTCCTGAGTATCTGGGACTACAGGCGCATATCCCTATGCCCAGCTAATTTTTGTATTTTTAGTAGAGACAGGGCTTCATCATACTGGTCAGGCTGGTCTCAAACTCCTGACCTCAGGTGATCCACCTGCCTCAGCCTCCCAAAGTGCTGGGATTACAGGCGTGAACCACTGTGCCTGGCCTGACACATTGACTGTATCACTGCATTCCAGCTTGGGAAACAGAAAAAGACCCTGTCTCAAAAAAAAAAAAAAAAAAAAAAAAGGAATGTTTGTGCATTGCTGAAACCTTGGAAACCCAGAGAAACATATAAAAGAAAATGAAAATCACCTCTATTTCCACCATGTAGAGATAAACACCTTTAACATGTCAGAGTATTCCTCTGTTTTCTATGGATATATGCACATACATACGCACACTATGTGTGAGATACATATATATCCATAGACATAAACAAAACAATACTAGAAACAAATACAATACTAGAAACAAAACAATACTACGTGTTTTCTGGGGATATAGATATAGTATTGTTTAGTGGTGACTCTTTTTACAAAAATCTTGCATTATATATTTCTTCATTGTACTTACCACCCAGGCTGTATTGTTTCATTCCCTGCCTAGGATGTTAGCTCAGCTGGGGCAGGAGTTTGTTTTGTTCACTGCTAGATTTTCAGAGTCCAGCACAGAGTGGCTGCTCCATCAATATCTGTGGAATGAAAGGATAGTGGACGTATTGTTCTGCAACTTGCTGGCTTCACTCTCTAAATATAACTGATAGGTCTTTCCACATCAGGACTTGCAGATCTATTTCCCTCTGTAAACTGCCACATAGTATATTTTGTGATAGGAATGTGCAAAATGTCTTTTACATCCCTCTGTCTGTAGGTTTTAGTAAAATCAGCCGAAGGGTTAGGATTTCTACCACCACATACTACCAGGAGGTCAACACATTGTCCACTTGCTCAGGGCGGGGGCACAGGGGAATAATGGTAAGTGGGTGGAATCTTTATGATTTGGCAAGTGTGGGTGGTAGTGGGGAGAAGGTAGCATCAAAGTTGTAGTGGGGTGGTTATGCTCACTCTGGAGCCAGATGTTCTGGGTTCAAATCATGACCACCACTGTCATGCTGTGTGACTTGGGCAAGTTACCCAACTTCTCTGTGCCAGCATCTGAAAGATGGGAATAATGATAGTAACCTCCAAGGGTTGTTATGAGAATGAAAAGTGAGCAATGGGCACATGTTAAATACTCTTCAAGTGTTATCTACTGTTATTATTCAACAACCAAAGGGTGTTTGTGTCTAAAGAACACATCCAGCTCCCTTCAGTCATTTTCTCTTCCTTTCTGGCCCGGTAGGCTCTGGCTTTCCCATCCGCTGAACTGGAACCCTTATTGCAGAGTAGAAAGTGACCCCCGGGGAAGCGGAGGGTGGAGAGGAGGGGACCCAGGGAGGAGCAGCTTTATAGGAACCAAGAGAGAAAGGAGTTTCCAGAAGCCGTGGCTGGTAAACAGTAATGAAAGCCCCAGCAGAGTAACCGTGTGGACCCAGATTAGGCGGTTGCAGTTTGGCAGCGGGGAAGTCACCCATGACCTTTGAGAGAAACACTGGGGCAGAAGCCAGCTTCAGCGGGACAGGGACAAGGTCCGAGCAGGGGCGGGGCGGGGGGGTCATCCAGGAGCCGCCAACTGCTCTTCTGAGAAACCTGGCCAGATTGGACTGTATCTTGAAGGAGAGAGAATTTTTTTTTTTAAGGGTAAGAAGCTCTACGTAGATATAAGGGGGGAAACTTCTTTCAAGAGCCATGACTGCAGGATCTGATAGGAGGGGAGCTGGGGCTGGAAAGGCAGCCAAGAGCCCGGCGTTTTGATCCCAGCATCTCTGTTGAACCTTTTCTTCCCTGCCATCTCCATGCCTCTGCACCTGCCAACCTCCCTGCCAGGAGCACCCTTCCCCTGTCTGCCTGGCAACCTCCTCTTCATCTTCTAAATCAGGGGTCGACCAACTCTGGCCACCAGCCAAATCCAGCCCCCCACCACCCACCTGCTTTTATACAGCTTGTGAGCTAAGAATGGTTTTCACATTTTTAAATGGCTGGGCGGGGGGAATCAAAAGAAGACTATTTTGTGACACATGAACATTATATGAAATTCAAATTTCAGTGTCCATAAATAAAGTGTTATTGGCACACAGTCACGCCCCTTTGATTACCTATCGCCTGTGGCTGCTTTCTTGCTACAGTGACAGAATGGAACAGTTGTGACAGACCATGGGGCCTGCAAAGTCTGAAAAATTCCCTATCTGGCCTTTTACAGGAAACGTTTGCTGACCCCTGGTCTAAATCTCTAGTTAAGGCCAGGCGTGGTGGCTCACACCTGTAGTCCCAGCATTTTGGGAGGCTGAGGCAGGCTGATCTCTTGAGGTCAGGAGTTTGAAACCAGCCTGGCCAACATGGTGAAATCCCACCTCTACTAAAAAGACAAAATTTACCCAGGTGTAGTGGCAGGTGCCTGTAATCCCAGCTACCTGGGAGGCTGAGGCAGGAGAATTGCTTGAACCTGGGAGGCGGAGGTTGCAGTGAGCTGAGATCATGCCATTACACTCTGGCCTGGGTGACAGAGCAAGACTCCATCTCAAATAAATATATAAATAAATTTCTACTTGAGATGAACAAAAACTACCACCGTCTTTCTCAGCCTTACCTCCTCTGTGACCTTCCCTTGGTCCTGTGAGCCCCTTTCGTGCTGGGAACCAAGTCATAGTATGGCATGGTGCACACTGGTTGGCCGTCATTTGTTTGTTATATTTGTCCCCGCCTTCCTGAAGGACCTGGACCTTGCCCTGTAGGCTTCAATCCCCCAGCAAGGGGCATATTGCCTGATCACTGGAAAATATTGATTTAAATATTTTAAATATTTAAATCTTGAAGGCCACCCATTCACCACTCTGAGTCCAGTTTTCTCAAGTTCAAGGCTTGAATTTGGTCCCTACAATCTTTAATAGTATGTGGAGGAAGGACACCCAAGACCTCATCAGGCAGTATGGGATTATTTGCCAAAATATTTAAAAGGACGTTTCGAGAATACTGTAAGCCACAAACTCACAGACTGCGGGCCAGGTTTTAGCCCACATGTGTTTTGCTGAGTCTGCATGTATTCTTTTTTTTTTTTTTTTAACTTACATGTCAATATAAACCTAACTCAGCCCACTTTGGTCACCAGTGCTATATCTATACGCCCCTTTCAGGCATTTGAGTTTGCCGTTCCTAGATGGAGAATTAGAGACCATTATAGCCATGTCACCCAGGAGCCCCAAAAATGGCTCTACAGTCAAAGGTTAAGGATATATTTAGGTTAGTTGTTCCTAAACCTGGTGAATGTCAAATGACTCAGGCAATGTATAAAACACAGATCTCTAGGCCCACCCAGACCCACTGGATTCTACTCTCCCATAAGCTGTGGTTCTGGAAGTGGAATCGTTTTCAAGAAGCTCCCAAAAGGCTTATGCATTACGGGTGGGAATATGTATTGAATCAATATTTGCAGATGTCAGTTTGACTGGACCTGTCAAAATTATAAATGCACCTATCTCTTGACCCAGCAATTCCACTTCTGGGAATCTGTTTTCTAGGCCAATGCTTTTTAAACTTTAATGTGCATACACATCCCTGGTCATCTTTTTAAAATGCAGATCCCAATGCAGCAGATCTGGGGTGGAGCCCATCATGCTGCAGTTCTAACAAAGCTCCCATTTCATGCCCAGCTGAGGGTTCTGGAACATTCTGAGTAGCAAGGCCCTAGATCTCCCAAACACATATCCAGTGACGTATGTACAAGACGATGCATTGTATCATAGTATGTAATTGCAAGTATGGGAAATAACCTAATTGTCCATCAATAGCGGACTAGCCAAATAATTGATGATACATCCCAGAAAGGAGGAGCATTATACAGCCTTGAAAAGTATCAAGGCAGTGCTTTAGGTACTGGTATGGAATGATCTCCAGGACATATTATTTAAAAAGCAAGGAGCAGGAGAGATCCAAGATGGCCGCATAGCAGTAGCTCAGGATTGTAGCTTCCAGTGAAAGTGCAGAGAGTGAGTGGATGCTGCAATTGCAGACGAATTTTTGATGCCCACAGACTGGGAGATTCCCGGCAAAGGAGCCACACGGGTAGCCAGTGCAACTCTTTTGACCGGCGCAGAGCTTCTCGGTGCGGAGCGTATGGGACAGGGTGCCCTTTTAGTCGGTCTCGGCTGGTCCCATCCCCACAAGGAGAACAGCAATTGGAAGCACTGAGGACTGAGAGCAAGCACAGCTGAACCTGGGAAGGCCCAGCTCTGTGGGGAAGGGGTGCCCCTCAAAGGAAAACTAAGAAACAGAAAAAACTTCATCACTAACAAGCCGGACGTCCACTCAGAGACCCCATCTGAAAGTCGGCAATTACAAAGACGACAGGTGGATAAATCCACAAAAATGGGAAGAAACCAGTGCAAAAAGGCTGAGAACACCCGAAATCAGAATGCCTCTCCTCCTACAGGGGATCGC